>JBBDGP010002335.1:325000-514222 GCA_037952835.1 Lithobates septentrionalis
AACGTCTGTATAATAAATATATATTTTTAATTAGTATATTTATATATAATTGTTTTTCATCTAAGATACCCACATCAATTGCATAGGATTCAATTAGAAAATGTGTGAATATCGGGTGTAAAACTCTGCCACATACTGTATATAAATATTATATAATGAAAAAATATATACAAACAAGTTTTTTTTTTTTTTTTCATTTCACATTTATATATAATAAATAATAGGTTTTCATTCAAGATACCCACATCCAAGGATTCAGTTGGAAAATGTTTGAATCCTGTTCCAAAGTTGTGTAAATCCCCACCAGTGATAGTGGCAATATATATAAATATTATATAATGAAATAACTTATAAAAAAACTTTTTTTCATTATACAATAAAGTAATATTTAATTTAAAAAAATAAATATAAATAAATATATATATATATATATATATATATATATATATATATATATATATATATATATATATATATATATAATACTGGAACATGCACAGGCAGCAGAGCTCTGTTTGAGTTTGTTGGATATTTAAATAATATATGTATATGCAATAAAAGAAAAACCCAATTAAGCAATTAATTAGAAAGAAAAAAAACACTTTCCAATGCCTAATTTGCATATAAAAATAATATTTTTTTCCTTAACAGTTAAATTGGGCCATTAACATTATTTTTAATTATTATTTTATATGATTTTAATTTTATATCCTGTTTTTGTACATAACTTTATTTCATTATTTAATTGTTTTTTTTTTTTTTTAATGGCTTATTCCCTTTTTTAATGAAATATCCAGCGAACTCAAGCATAGCTCTGTTCTCCCTGCGTGCTCCAATAAGGCGTCCTATGCGGGCACTGCATTAATCTGCAAGGTAATTAGCTCAGGACAATGATTTAATAGCCTGCTAATGCTTTAGCTTTAGTTCAGCCCAGGGTGATGTAAACAACGCAAGCAAGTTTTTAAACTATGCCAGGCCTGAAAATGTTTATTGTAACATGGGGAAATAGATGGAGCTTTGTGGGGACGAGCTTGGCAACAGCTTGTTGAGCGTAAATCCTCCTTTGGAAGGTTTAGCTAATCTGAATAAATTCAATTTCAAAATCCTTCCTTGATCTAAGCTTGCTTAAGCTCCTGCTCCGGCCCGAAGACCGCCGGGGTCATTCCCCACAACAAAGGCGCTGGGTAAAATCTACTGTTTCTCAAAATCTGCTACCTTGGTGCAAATAGCCTTTGGGTTGAGGTAACGGGGCGCTCTTTCTGGGCAATTTTGGCAAAGAGGAGTTTACATGCCACCCAAGAGAGAGGTGTCGTGCCAGGAGCAGCCTCCCCGTTGCCCAAACCAACAATTTGAGATTAGGGGCTCCAGACTAGAGGACTTTTTTTGTGATTAGATGAATGTTAGAATATATTTTGCTGGATTTTAGAAAGATTCAAGATTCAAAAAATGTACTAGCATTCCACAATAGAATCATAAAATGAAATGCAACATCGCACATAGAAACATCCAATGCACCATCCAATGGAGGGCCCATAGATGGTGCATCGGATGGGCCCAATGAAGGGCAGTGCTAGAAAATGGAGGGCCCATGGATGGTGCATCGGATGGGCCCAATGAAGGGCAGTGCTATAAAATGGAGGGCCCATGGATGGTGCATGGGATGGGCCCAATGAAGGGCACTGCTAGAAAATGGAGGGCCCATGGATGGTGCATCGGATGGGCCCAATAGAGGGCAGTGCTGACAAATGAAGGGCCCATGGATCATGGATGGAGCATCAGATAGGCCCAAAAGAGGGCAGTTCTGGAAAATGGAAGGCCCCCAGATGGTGCATTGGATAGGCCCAGTAGAGGGCAGTGCTGGAAAATGGAGGGCCCATGGATTGTGCATCGGATGGGCCCAGTAGAGGGCAGTGCGAGTGTGGGAAATTGGCGGGCCCGTGGATCTGTGCAGAAGCAGTGGTCTCTGCAGAGATAACATGTCCCCTGCAGAGTCATAGCTACAGCTCGTCTATCAGCAGAGAGCAGGGAGCATGAACTTTGCCAACTACAGAGCTGTATGTCTGACTCGCCAAGGGGTGGGCCACACGTCTGCAGAGAAGCCACTGCTTCCACACAGAGAGCAAGGACATGTGAGTTTGTTTTTCTTGCAGGCTGAGGTTTAAGGTTAGACATTTTAGTTACTTTATTAATCCGCATGAAAAGATACCTGAGATATCACAATATACAGTACCAGGATCATTTCTCAGAAAAGCTCCACCTTTTATCATTAAAAAGCCGCCCACTCGAGCGCCACTCCAGTGACTTTCCCCAGGATCTGTATGAAAATAATCCTGACCTCTCTGTATCTTTACAAGTCTCCAGGAATAAATTCCTGACATGTCACAATATATAACACTTGTATCATTTTTTAAAAATGGCTCCACCTTTTATCATGAACCTCAAATGACGGCGGGGCGGTGCGGCTCTCGTTCGGAGACAACGTCATATGACATTGTCCTAGAACTACCGCTCTTGTGTGCCGTGTTGCTAGGACACGGCGCAACCATGGGATCGGCTGTGTCCAATCACAGCCGGTCACATGTAAACACGGAAATGGAGCTAATCGGCTCTTATCGGCTCACACTCACAGTGTATGGCGAGGAGAGCCGATCAGCGGCATCTCCTCTCAGGGGACATCAAGACATGTAATCAGGGCACTGATCATCATTACAATAAAGCCCTCCAGTGCCCACCAGTGCTAGCAATCAGTGCCCACAAATCCTACCAATCATTACCCATTAGTGATGCCAGTCAGTGCTGGCTATAAGTGCCACCTATCAGTGCTGCCCACCAATGCCCATCATTGCTGCCCATCATTGTTGCCCATCAATGCCCATCAGTGACACCCATCAATGCCCATCAGTGCTGCCTATCAGTGCCCACCAGTGCTGCCTTTCAGTGCCCATCAGTGCCATCTATCAGTGCCCACTAGTGCCAGCAATCAGTGCCCACAAGTGCCACCAATCAGTGCCCCTTAGTGATGCCAGTCAGTGCTGGCTATCAGTGCCGCCTATCAGCGCTGCCCACCAATGCCCATCATTGCTGCCCATCAATGCCCATCAGTGCCACCCATCAGTCCCCATCAGTGCCTGCCCATCAGTGCCGCCTATCAGTGCCCACCAGTGCTGCCTATCAGTGCCCACCAGTGCTGCCTATCAGTGCCCACCAGTGCTGCCTATCAGTGCCCATCAGTGCCACCTATCAGTGCCCATCAGTGCCACCTATAAGTGCCCACCAGTGCTGCCTATCAGTGCCCATCAGTGCCACCTATCAGTGCCCACCAGTGGCACCCATCAGTGCTGCCTATCAGTGCTCATCAGTGGCACATATCAGTGCCCCCTATCAGTGTCCATAAGTGCGGCATATTAGTGCCTCCTCAAGAGTGACACCTAATCAGTGCCCATAAGTGTCGCCTCATCAGTGCCCATCAGTGAAGGATGATAATTTACTTATTTACTAAATTTACTGGCAGAAACTAAGAAATAATTTTTTTTTTTCAAAATTTTCATTCTTTTTTTTTTTGTAAAAAATAAAAAACCTAGCAATAATTAAATACCACCAAAAGAAAGCCCTATTTGTGTGAAGAAAATTATACAAATTTCACATGGTTACAGTGTTGTATGACCGCGCAATGGTCATTCAAATTGTGACAGCGCTGAAAGCCGAAAATTGGCCTGGGCAGGAAGGGGGTAAAAGTGCCTGGTAGGCAAGTAGTTAAAATATCTTTGAGCTCCTGTCCAATGACTTTGCCTAGGCTGAGATAATGACATCAGCCTGCTGCAGGCAAGAGGGAGCATTTTCTCAGTCTCCCCTCCCCCACTGATCAGACTGCAACATTGTGAGAGGCTGCAGCTGTGGCCTACTGCACACATATCAGGATTTACATGATTGACCCACCTTTGCGTCTGCATCTCAAAGCAGTGCAGTTCTTTGCATCAAATGTCTTTTCAAACCCAGATATTATCCTGTGAAAGTAGCAGTGACATCATCACTGTACTGTACATAGCCTGTGCAAAGATCAGAACTGTGGGAGGGGCCTAACAGGTCTCACCCACCACACGCTGCCTGGACAGAAGGGGGTGGAGACCAGACCAGTCCCCCTGCACAAGGAGAGAGAGCAGCAGTGAGCGGTCTTTATTACAGGAAGGAAAAGTCCCACACTGGATTACTGATTACAGATCTGGAGGAAATACACAAAGATCACCGAGATTCAAGAAGGATACACATGACCGATAGATTTAGACAATGTTTGGTTGTCCCAGAGTTCAGCTTTAAACACAAGCACAAAAAAAGTGATATATTACAGCTTAGCAGGTCTTAGATTTGTTGTTTGCATTTTTTTTTTTACTTGGTGATCCTGCCAATAATCCTCTTCTTAAAACACACGTCTTAAGGGGACAACACTTGCTTCCAGTATTGTATCTATTGAAGGACAGCATTGTCACCCCAGGACAGGATTACAGAACACCTCCCCTCTTCTTTATCTTTAATTTACATTTATTAATTATTATTATTATTGTTATTATTTTAATTTATTATTTATTTATTACTACTAATATTATTTATTTATTTATATTGTTTTAGATGCAAATTCAGTGTACAGAATGTTGCAAGCAAATTCTTATTCTTTAATTTACATTTATTATTGTTATTATTAGTATGTTTATTAATATTATTACTATTATTATTAATATTATTTATTTACATTGCTTCAGATGTCAATTTAGTGTACAGAATTTTACAAGCACATTTTTATTCTTTCATTTAAATTTAAGTTATTTATGATTATTTTTATTATTATTATTATTATTACTATCATTATTATTGCTATTATTATTAATGTTATGTTTATTATTATTATTACTATCGTTATTATTTATTTATTTACATTGCTACAGATATCAACTAAGTATACAGAATGTTACAAGCAAATTCTTATTCTTTCATTTTAATGTATTTATTATTACTATTTTTTATTTACATTGCTTCAAATATCAATTCAGTATACAGAATGTTACAAGCACATTCTTATTCTTTCATTTACATTTATTATTGCTATTATTAATATTATTATTAATATTATGTTATTTAATATTATTATTACTATTATTATTATTTATTTACATTACCTTCAGATGTCAATTTAGTGTACAGAATGTTACAAGCACAATTGTATTCTTTCATTTACATTCGTTATTATTATTATGATGCAATTTTGTATTATTATTATTATTATTATTACTATCATTATTATTATTATTTATTTACATTGCTTCAGATGTCAACTAAGTATACAGAATGTTACAAGCACATTCTTACTCTTTAAGTTTCATTTATTTATTATTACTATTATTATTTATTTACATTGCTTCAGATATCAATTCAAAAGGAGATACACTCACATATCCACATTTGAAAACGAGCAAGGAAGCTGCAGAGATGGTTATCAACCTGCTAGTGAGAGGCCGAAGAGCGTGCTGGCGTAACATTCGGTGCCACCCAACGCGTTTCATCATATGGATGACGTCTTAAGGGGCATGGTTACCTAACGTACACCACGCTATAAATAAGAGGGCGGAATTCCATACTCGTTCGTGCAAGGAACCAGCCAAAAATAGGGCAAATAAATGGGAAGGTTTCTCCAAATCAATGGGAGACAAGAATGCCACCATGTACTGTATATAATAAAAAAGAAAAACAAATTAATGTCCAAAAAAATGAATAAAAGAAAAAAACAACTTTCATATAAGATATAATATACCGTATATACTCGAGTATAAGCCGAGTTTTTGAGCACATTTTTTTGTGCTGAAAATGCCCCCCTCGGTTTATACTCGAGTCGGGCACTTTTCTGCAGCAGAGAATGACATTTTCCGAACCGACTATGGTGGCCCGTATCTCAGGGCCACTTGGCGTTAGGTACCCAAAATTTGGTGTGCAATTTGGAGTTTGCACACCAGATTTGGGTTTCCTAGCACCAAGTGGCCCCAAGATACGGGGCCCCAAATTCGGTCAACTGTGTCCATCTGCAGCAATGTCAATTCGGGACCCTGTGGGTCCAGAGACCCCAAATTTTGGCGGCAGCTAGGGGGCATCTAGGAACCCTTAAATACCGAGTTTGAAGTTCGGGGGACCTATGGCTGCAAATGGGCACAGTGAGGATGCAAATGGGCACAGTGAGGATGCAAATGGGCATTGTTGACCCTCTTTTCCACTTACAGTAGCCGCGCATATCTCATCCTAGGCTTATACTCGAGTCAATAAATTTTCCCAGTTTTTTGTGGTAAAATGAGGTGCCTCGGCTTATGTTCGGGTCGGCTTATACTCGAGTATATACGGTATGCATAAAAAAAAGGGATCCTTCCTTCCTATTTAATATAGTTTGTTTTTCTACAGTGCTTTCCTTCCTGGGGACTCAAAGAATCCAGGACAGACCTTCCCAACCTTTTAACCGCAGAGGAACCCTTAAAATAATTTTCAGGTCGCAGGGAATCCCAACAAAACACATTTTTTTGGTGATCAGTGAGAAGAATGCTCCTTACATTGGTGATCAGTGAGAAGAATGTTCCTTACATTGGTGATCAGTGAGAAGAATGTCCCTTACATTGGTGATCAGTGGGAAGAATGTTCCTTACATTGGTGATCAGTGAGAAGAATGTTCCTTACATTGGTGGTCAGTGGGGAGAATACTCCTTACATTGGTGGTCAGTGGGAAGAATGTTCCTTACATTGGTGATCAGTGGGAAGAATGCTCCTTACATTGGTGATCAGTGAGAAGAATGTTCCTTACATTGGTGATCAGTGAGAAGAATGTTCCTTACATTGGTGGTCAGTGGGGAGAATACTCCTTACATTGGTGGTCAGTGGGAAGAATGTTCCTTACATTGGTGATCAGTGGGAAGAATGCTCCTTACATTGGTGATCAGTGAGAAGAATGTTCCTTACATTGGTGATCAGTGAGAAGAATGTTCCTTACATTGGTGATCAGTGGGAAGAATGTTCCTTACATTGGTGATCAGTGAGAAGAATGTTCCTTACATTGGTGATCAGTGAGAAGAATGTTCCTTACATTGGTGATCAGTAGGAAGAATGTTCCTTACATTGGTGATCAGTGGGAAGAATGCTCCTTACATTGGTGATCAGTGGGAAGAATGTTCCTTACATTGGTGATCAGTGAGAAGAATGTTCCTTACATTGGTGGTCAGTGGGAAGATTGCTCCTTACATTGGTGATCAGTGAGAAGAATGTTCCTTACATTGGTGATCAGTGGGAAGAATGTTCCTTACATTGGTGATCAGTGAGAAGAATGTTCCTTACATTGGTGATCAGTGGGAAGAATGTTCCTTACATTGGTGATCAGTGAGAAGAATGTTCCTTACATTGGTGATCAGTGAGAAGAATGTTCCTTACATTGGTGATCAGTGGGAAGAATGCTCCTTACATTGGTGATCAGTGGGAAGAATGTTCCTTACATTGGTGATCAGTGAGAAGAATGTTCCTTACATTGGTGGTCAGTGGGAAGATTGCTCCTTACATTGGTGATCAGTGAGAAGAATGTTCCTTACATTGGTGATCAGTGGGAAGAATGTTCCTTACATTGGTGATCAGTGAGAAGAATGCCCCTTACATTGGTGATCAGTGAGAAGAATGTTCCTTACATTGGTGATCAGTGAGAAGAATGTTCCTTACATTGGTGATCAGTGAGAAGAATGTTCCTTACATTGGTGATCAGTGGGAAGAATGTTCCTTACATTGGTGATGAGTGAGAAGAATGTTCCTTACATTGGTGATCAGTGAGAAGAATGTTCCTTACATTGGTGATCAGTGAGAAGAATGTTCCTTACATTGGTGATCAGTGAGAAGAAAGCCCCTTACATTGGTGATCAGTGAGAAGAATGTTCCTTACATTGGTGATCAGTGAGAAGAAAGCCCCTTACATTGGTGATCAGTGAGAAGAATGTTCCTTACATTGGTGATCAGTGAGAAGAAAGCCCCTTACATTGGTGATCAGTGAGAAGAATGTTCCTTACATTGGTGATCAGTGAGAAGAAAGCCCCTTACATTGGTGATCAGTGAGAAGAATGCTCCTTACATTGGTGATCAGTGAGAAGAAAGCCCCTTACATTGGTGATCAGTGAGAAGAATGTTCCTTACATTGGTGATCAGTGAGAAGAATGTTCCTTACATTGGTGATCAGTGAGAAGAATGTTCCTTACATTGGTGATCAGTGAGAAGAATGTTCCTTACATTGGTGATCAGTGGGAAGAATGTTCCTTACATTGGTGATCAATGAGAAGAATGTTCCTTACATTGGTGATCAGTGAGAAGAATGTTCCTTACATTGGTGATCAGAGAGAAGAATGCTCCTTACATTGGTGATCAGTGAGAAGAAAGCCCCTTACATTGGTGATCAGTGAGAAGAATGTTCCTTACATTGGTGATCAGTGGGAAGAATGTTCCTTACATTGGTGATGAGTGAGAAGAATGTTCCTTACATTGGTGATCAGTGAGAAGAATGTTCCTTACATTGGTGATCAGTGAGAAGAATGTTCCTTACATTAGTGATCAGTGGGAAGAATGTTCCTTACATTGGTGATCAGTGGGAAGAATGCTCCTTACATTGGTGATCAGTGAGAAGAATGTTCCTTACATTGGTGATCAGTGAGAAGAATGTTCCTTACATTGGTGATCAGTGGGAAGAATGACCCTTACATTGGTGGTCAGTGGGGAGAATGCTCCTTACTTTGGTGGTCAGTGGGAAGAATATCCCTTATGTTGGTGGTCAGTGGGAAGAGTGGTGGTGAGAATGCTACCCTTATAGACAGCTAAATAGTTCATAGGTGTCATGGTGCTGGCTCATCTCACGGAACCCTGGTTGAGAATGGCTGATCTAGGAGGTAAGACAACCATCTTGGGTACACTCAGTTGAGCCAGTTAACCTACCAACATGTTTTTGGAGTGTGAGAGGAAACCAGACTACCCAGAGGAAACCCACAAAAGCACAGGAAGAATGTGCAAACTCCATGCAGATAGTGTCCTTGTTGGGATTTGAACTAGGGACCCCAAGGCAGAAGTGCTAACCACTAACTTGTCAGAAATAAATAATTATGGACTCTTCGGTAATTCGTCTGGGGCTTCTTTGGTCAATTGCATTTGGATTCCTTAATCTAGGACAAAGGTCTACAAACTTCAGCCTGGGGGCTGGACGTGGCCCTTTGCTTGCCTTTATCTGGCCCTTGTGGCACTATATCACCAACTGACCCCAATGATAGGACACCATCCCCCAGACTGACACCATGGGGCATCACTATTCTTCCACTGATACCATCAATGGGGCACTATTTCTCCCATTAATGGGGCACTGATGTTGGGGCATTTTCTACTCAAACTGGCCAAAGTCCGGCCCCAATAAAGCCTGAAGGACAGTAAACTGGCCCTTTACTTAGAAACTTTGAAGACCCCCTGGTCTAGGAGGCCATTGCCCCTTTAGGGTGGGGTACCATGCTTTATGGTAGAGTTGCTAATGTCAAGCCATCAAGCCTAACCAACAACTCTGATCGACGGACAGAAGATCTGAGTCCAGCGCCTCTCATCTAGTGGTCGGTTTAATGGCACCACAACCGGCCAACCCCTACAGGGACACACTGAGCCTGGAACCCCCAGCGCGCTACGCAACCATCAAACTGCTATTTAGCTGCTGCATAGAAACATGGCTTTGACCCTCCAACTAAATATTAGAGCTAATCTTTAAGAAGGAGCCGAAATTGAATTAGTTCGGCGGAGCCGGCCTATTGATTTGTCGCGGCGAAAGAAAGAATGTGACAACGATAAGAGGGACAGCAGATACATTTCTGCACAGATGTCAACAACAAGACCGCCTTTTACAAAGAGCTCCCAAAAAAAAAAAAAAAAAAAATCTTAAAGAGCTGACAGGCCAAGAACTGTGCCTATGTGTGTTAACCAGAGAGTGTGCTGCATGGAGGATGAATGGGGAGCCGGGTGTAAATGACTTTAAAATTAGCTGGAACAGATGGAAGGGTCACAGTTGAGCAATTTTACACAGGCACATAATGGCCGCACTCAAGTTCAGTTCATTGCCTCTGATAGATACTGTCAATCACTCGGGGGCTCTCTCAGTTAACCAGCAACCTCCTATTTGCAAAGAATACAATTTTCCCCCCCGGCCGCTTTGTGAATCAATGACTGCGTCCTATCGGCTACATGTCAAGCAGAAACTTCGCTCCGCGCTGCGCATCCACCGAGACAATGGCTCTTGAATTTTCTTGTCTTTCGATATGTTAATACCTTATTAACGCCAAGGAAGTGGGGGCTCAGGGGGGGGGGGGATTCTATAGATGGGACGTTATTTTTTTCTCAAACAAAAATAAAATTGCTGGGACGCCTCACAGAAGTAGAATCATCCAATCGTAAAAAACATTGTAAAGATCTGACTTTTTTTTTGATGGGATGGAGGGGGGGGGAGAGGATCAAGGTAAATTTCCGTAAAAAGTTTAACAAATTGTAACCTGAAAATGTAACCACTTGCAGCTATTTTCACATGATGGAAATCCGATCACTCATCAATACGGTGCCTGGAACAAGTATTCATACCCCTAAATGTTCCACATTTTTGTCATGTTACAACCGAAAACGTAAATGTATTTTATTGGGATTTTATGTGATAGACCAACACTGATGCCGCGTACACACGAGCGGACTTTTCGACCGAACTGGTCAGACGGACCGAGTCTGGCGGACAATTCGACTGTGTGTGGGCTTCATCGGACCTGCAGCTGACTTTTTCGGTCGAAAATCTGACGGACTTTAGATTTGGAACATGCTTCAAATCTTTACCCCAGAACTCCGTTGGACCCAGTTCCTATCGAAAAGTCCGCTCGTCTGTATGCTAGTCCAACAGACGAAAACCGACGCTAGGGCAATTATTAGCTACTGGCTATCAACTTCCTTATTTTAGTCCGGTCGTACGTCATCACGTACGAATCAGTTGGTCTTTGGTGTGATCGTGTGTAGGCAAGTCCGTTGGTTGGGAAAGTCGGTTGGAAGTCCTCCGAAAGTCCATCGGATAGTCCTTCGGACCAGTCCGGTCGTAAAATCCGCTCATGTGTACGCGGCAAAAGTGGCACATAATTGTGAAGTGGAAGGAAAATGATAAATGGTTTTCAATATTTTTTTTACAAATAAATATGTGAAAAGTGTGTGTGGGGGGGGGGGGGGCATTTGTATGGCGCCAATACTTTGTAGAACCGCCTTTCCCTGCAATTACAGCTGCAAGTCTTTTTGGGGATGTCTCTACCAGCTTTGCACATCTAGAGAGGGACATTTTTGCCCATTCTTCTTCTTTGCAGAATATCTCAAGCTCTGTCAGATTGGATGGAGAGCGTCTGTGAACAGCAATTTTCAAGTCTTGCCACAGATTCTCAATGTGATTTAGGTCTGGACTGTGACTGGGCCATTCTAACACATGAATATGCTTTGATCTAAACCATTCCATTGTAGCTCTGGCTGTATGTTTCGGGTCGTTGTCCTGCTTGAAGGTGAACCTCCGCCCCAGTCTCAAGTCTTTTGTAGACTCTAACAGGTTTTCTTCTAAGATTGTCCTGTATTTGGCTCCATCCATCTTCCCATCAACTCTGACCAGCTTCCCTGTCCCTGATGAAGAAAAGCATCCCCACCACATGATGCTGCCACCACCATGTTTCACAGTGGGGATGGTGTGTTCAGGGTGATGTGCAGTGTTAGTTTTCCCCCCACACATAGCGTTTTGCTTTTTAGGCCAAATAGTTCAATTTTGGTCTTATCTGACCAGAGCACCTTCTTCCACATGTTTGCTGTGTCCTCCACATGGCTTCTCACAAACTGCAAACAGGACTTCTTATGACTTTATTTCACCAATGTCTTTCTTCTTGTCACTCTTCCATAAAGGGCAGATTTGTGGAGAACACGACTAATAGTTGTCCTGTGGACAGATTCTCCCACCTGAGCTGTGGATCTCTGCAGCTCCTCCAGAGTTACCATGGATCTCTTGGCTCTTCTCTGATGAATGTTCTCCTTGCCCGGCCGGTCAGTTTAGGTGGACGGCCATGTCTTGGTAGGTTTGCAGTTGTGCCATACTCTTTCCATTTTCTGATGATGGATTAAACAGAGCTCCGTGAGATGTTCAAAGCTTGGGATATTTTTTTTATAACCTAACCCCGCTTTATACTTCTCCACAACTTTATCCCTGACCTGTCTGGTGTGTTCCTTGGCTTTCATGATGCTGTTTGTTTACTAAGGTTCTCTAACAACTCTCTGATGGCTCCACGGAACAGCTGTATTTATACTGAGAATAAATTACACACAAATGGACTCTATTTACTAATAAGGTGACTTCTGAGGGCAATTGGTTCCACTAGATTTTAGCTAGGGGTATCAGAGTAAAGGGGGCTGAATACAAATGCCCCCCCACACTTTTCAGATATTTATTTATAAAAAAATGTGAAAATCATTTATCATCTTCCCTCTACTTCACAATTATGTCCCACTTTGTGTTGGTCTATCACATAAAATCCCAATAAAATACATTTACGTTTTTGGTTGTAACCTGACAAAATTTTACAAATGACAAGGCACTGTATAACTGGAGGAAGAGATGTCTAACTGCCATTTATGGAAAGGCTTCTTCACAGTAAGGGCCAGTTCACACCATAGAAACGCAGTCCGGATACGTTCCAGGTGCTTTTCTGTATGCACGTTTTTGACATGTTTTTTGATGTGTTCCAGTGCGTATTTGATGCAGTCCAGTGCATTTTCCCCATCTCTGTTCTTAACCTTCAACAAGGACATGTGTTCCAGTGCAATTTGGTGCATTTAGGTGTGTTTCGATGAATTCCAGTGTATTTTTAATGTCTTTTACAGCGTTCCAGTACAGTCCAGTGCAGGAACAATTCAGCATGCTCTACTTTTTTTTCTGAAACTGGAACGCACTGGAATTGGAAGCACTGGTGTGAACTATGCTATTGAAAACCATATAACTTACTTTCCATGCATTTTTGATGCAGAAAAAAAACCACACTGGACTGCATGTGATATGAACTAGCCCAAAAGCCCCTTTCACACGTGGCGTGCTTTTGCCACGCTAAAAAACGCACCTTCCCAGAGTGTTAAAAAGCGCATGAGAAATAGTCACCTTTAAATGTTATCTATCTGTTTACATCTTCCATTTTACAGCTGTGTTTTTATGCCTAGGTGCACACTATGAATGGATGGCACAGAAATGCGCACCCTATTTCTGTGCAATTCACATGTGATTTAGTGCAGTGCGATTTGAGCTCATTCATTTTTAATAAACTCAAATCGCACCACACCACCTCAAAGTAGTGCATGCACTGGATATGGAAAAGCCCTGCAACCAGATCACATGGTAGTTTTGTACAATATGATCCGGTATAGGCAAATGCACTGCGTTTGCCACCTGCATGTGGGGTGTTGTTAACATTGCACAGACACCCACCGTCATGGTGCACCGTGTTCTAGTGTGAACCAGGGCTACAAAGTCCTGCTTGCTGCATCTTTTCTGCTCTGTTTGAAAAAATGCACCTAAAGCACCTTCCATTATATTTGATGGAAACACACCAATCATGCCAAATTTTGAGTGTGCACTAGTATGTATATGTTGATATTTTTATAGTTTTTATATATCACTACAGTAAATATTTATCCCTATATATGTCTACACCTATACATTTGTATTTATATGTATATTTTTGGATTTGTAGATTGTCTATACATACAAGGGATATGTCATATGTGAATGTGGCGTCCTAAAGAAGTGGTGTAGTCCACGAAACGCGTTGACAGATAATGTGACATTGGCCATTGAAGATTTCTATATTTTAACTGATGTCATTTTAGGATTTTTGTATAATAAACTATGATTTTTTTTAATGTTGTGGTCCTGAATTATAATACATGACCGCAACATTTAAAAAAATGTTGATCGGTCATTTTCAAACATCCTACATTTCTCATTTTCTTTCCTCAATACTTCTCTATGCAACACAGGCAGATCATGGCTGGTGGGAGGGGCTGGCACGATGCTGCACATAGCTTTATAGACCTTGCGTTATGCACTGGTCCAAATCATTTGATGGAGGGGAGATTATGGTGTGGGGCTGTTTTTTAGGGGTTGGGCATGGCCACTTAGTTCCAGTGAAGGAAACTCTTAAGGCGAAATTTTGGAAAATTTCATGCTCCCAACTTTGTGGGAACAGTTTGGGGATGGCCCCTTCCTGTTCTGATATGACTGCGCACCACTGCACAAAGCAAGGTCACATCCATAAACACATGGATGAGCGAGTTTGGGGTGGAGGAACTTGACTGGCCTGCACAGAGCCCTGACTTCAACCTGATAGAACGCCTTTGGGATGAATTAAAGTGGAGACTGCGAGCCAGGCCTTCTCGTCCAACATCAGTGCCTGACCTCACAAATGTTCTTCTGGAAGAATGGTCAAACATTTCCATAGACACACTCCTAAACCTTGTAGACAGCCTTCCCAGAAGAGTTGATGCTGTTAAAGCTGCAATGGGTGGGCCAACTCAATATTGAACCCTACGGACTAAGACTGGGGTGCCAATAAAGTTCATGTGCGTGTAAAGGCAGGCGTCCCAATACCTTTGGTAATATAGTGTAGATATGTATAGGTTTTTTGTACCGTATACTGTTGGGAAAGGTTTGAAGAGAGTTACCCTCTCTATTTGTTCTGGTGACCCCTGTCACCGAGACAGAAAGTGATGGAAAAACATTTAACAGCTGTGACCGAGACAGGAGGAAATCTTCCGAAAAGGGACACCTATTCTAAAGAAAACTGGATCTTCCCCTCACTTTAAAGAGAATTCTGTTTACCTGCTCTGTCTCCAGTGCAGGACGTAAAGAGAGTTCTCCCTAAAAAAAGAAAAAAAAAACTGGCGAGGGTTTACTGTTCCCTACTTTTTATTCTTTAAATCACCTGATATTCTTTAAAACACAAAGCTGCATATAAGCTTCATGGTGTGAAGGCTGAAAACACAGATCTGCAAACTGGTCATGTGCACAATGAAATTCAAGCTCTCTGCCATTTGGTTCAAATATTCACTGCATTTTCATAAAAGGCTCAGTATTAACAAGCAAACTCTAGATTAGATATATCAATATTTAAAACTTTTGGGCCAATTTGACATCCTAGGGGGCCATAATGAGCACCCACTGTGGTCCCCAAAAATCATTATAGCACAGAAAGATTTCCCTGTGTTTAGATTTACGCCTTGCTCATGTAAGTAAGGCTAGGTTTACATGGGTGAACAAGGGGCACTAAAAAAAGTAGTTTTTTTTCGCTCCCTGACCTCCCAACTACAAGCAGACATGATGGCCACTCAGGTCAGTCTACATTATTGTGGATGTGATGCTTAATTTTCTGGTGGACTAATTTTAGCTCATCGTGTTCTCTTGGTTCAAATATTACCAATGCTTCCATGTATGACTTAGTAATAACAAGCAAACTCTAGGTTAGAGGCAATGTTTGCAACTATTGGGCCAATTCTGACATCCTAGGGGGCCATATTGGGTGCTCACTGTGGTCCCCAGAAGCTCACTATAGCACAGAAAGATTTCCCTGTGTGTTGTTTTAGTTCTCACTCATGTAAGTAAGTCTAAGTCCATACGGGCAGCTGAGGGGCACTAAAAACAGAGGGTTTTTATTGCCACCTAATTGCCCATCTAGAATCAGACATGGCAGCCACTTGGGCCGGTCTATATTGTCATGGCCATGATGCTCGACTTACTAGTGCACCAATTTTAACTCTACATGTTCTCTTGGTTCAAATAGTCAAAGCATTTCCACAAATGGCTCATAATAACAAGGAAACTCTAGTTTAGGAGCAACTACTGGTTATATTCTAGGGGGCCATAATGGGCACCCACTGTGGTCCCCAGAAGCAGCTCATTATAGCACAGAAATATTTCCCTGTGTGTGTGTTTAGATCTCGCTCACCTATCTACTAGACATGTGCAGAACGTAAGAATTTGTTTAGTTTCAATTCGGATAGATTTGTTATGTTACTATTTTCGTTTCGTTATGGAAGTCGTTTATTTTGGTTTCGGAATTTGTTTCGTTTAGTTTTTGTTAAATTTAATTTTGTTTTTGTTAAAATTTGTTTCATTTATAAATTTTCTAACAAATTCCAACTTTTCAGAACGATTAGAATTCGGATTGGTCGAAAAACAATCAACAATTCGAATTCTGTGTGAAGAAATAGTTGTTTGTTAAGCAGCAGGCTGGGAAGCTGGCCGCCCGCATCCTTAATAACAATGACTTATCATCTGTCAGCTGGCTTCCCCACTAACAGATCAATATAAAAATAAAGAATGCCGACATTGCCCAGCAATAGAAAAATGTTTAGAAAAACAGCATAGGGTTCCCCCATCCAGTCCATACCAGGTCCTTTGGATCTGGTATGAATTTTAAGGGGAGCCCCATGCCAAAATAAAAAAAGTATCAAAAAGTAAGAAACACAGGAAACAGTTTTTGACAAGTCTTTTATTAAAAGAAAAAACAGTGTCCCTTGATAAGCATCCATCATCCATCATGACGCCCACCAACCCGAAAAAAAAGAAAAATGGCAAAAAACGCTTTGCCTCCTAAGAGGTTACCCGCCGTTTGTCCTCTCTTTGGTTTTGACAAGGCAAGGGGCGGGGAGACCCGGTTACATCACCCAGTGGCACCACCCCCTCCTGACATCACGTGGCGTCATGTGCTGTCAGAATGGGGCAGTGCCACGGGGTCTCCTCCCTTTCCTGACCTGCCAGGCTGCATGCTCGGATAAGGGTCTGGTATGGATTTTGGGGCAGTCTTTTTTTAATTTTGATGTGGGGGTTTTCCATAAAATCCATACCCGACCTGAAGGGCCTGGTATTAACTGAAGGGGGGACTCTACGCTGTTTTTTTAAACATTTTTCTATTGCCGGGCAATACTAGCATTCGCTGTCTTTACATTCACCTGTCAGTGCGGAAGCCCACTGACAGATGATGACTTATGGTTGTTAAGGACATGGGCGGCCGGCTTCCCAGCCCACTGCTTAACAACCAGTTATTTCTTCACACAGAATTTGAATCGGTCGAATTCGAATTGGTCAAATTCTAATTGTTCTGAAAAGCTGAAATTCGTTAGAAAATTAATAAACAAAACAAGTCTCCACTCTAGTTCATACCAAAGGTGTTCTATTGGGTTGAGGTCAGTGCAGGCCAGTCAAGTTCCTCCACCCCAAACTCGCTCATCCATGTCTTTATGGACCTTGCTTTGTGCACTGGTGCGCAGTCATGTAGGAACAGGAAGGGCCATCCCCAAACTGTTCCCACAAAGTTGGGAGCATGAAGTTGGCCAAAATTTCTTGGTATGCTAATGCCTTAAGAGTTTTCTTAATTGAAACTAAGGGGCCAAGCCCAACCCCTGAAAAGCAACCTCCACACCATAACCCCCCCTCCACCAAATGATTTGGACCAGTGCACAAAGCAAGGTCCATAAAGACATGGATGAGCGAATCTGGGGTGGAGGAACTTGAATGGCCATCACAGAGTCCTGACCTCAACCCGATAGAACACCTTTGGGATGAATTAGAGTGTAGACTGTGAGCCAGGACTTCTCGTCCAACATCAGTGCCTGACTTCACAAATGCGCTTCTGGAAGAATTGCCATAGACACACTCAAACATTCCCATAGACACACTCCTAAACCTTTTGAACAGTCTACCCACAAGAGTTGCAACTGTTATAACTGCAAAGGGTGGGCCAACTCAATATTGAACCCTATATATATATATATATATATATATATATATATATATATATATATATTGTTATCATGATAAAGGAAAATTTCTTAATCTAAATAAAACATACTTCACTTTACCCCAGCCTTTCTCAACCTTTTTTAACCCCAGAAGAACCCCTGAAGAAATTTGCAGGTCTTGGGGATCCCTTACCAAACCCAACTTATCGGGGGTCAATAGGAAAAATGCCCCTTACATTGGTGCTCAGTAGGAGATTCAAATACTTTCAGTGGTCGTCAGAATGCCACTCTTACTCTTGCGGCATAAGAAGATGACTCTACCAAATGACATTGGCTCTGGAACAAAGCAGGCACCATTAAATAGGAGGTCAAACAGCAAAAGCTCAAAGAACCCCGAGCAATAGCCAGAGGAACACTGGATGAGAATCACTGCTCTACCCTAAAGACAGTTTGCTGTGTTATATGATCTCCTGATGCATGGGAGAAAAATGTAAAATTAATAAAATATTACCATTTGGGAGTTTTAAGGAGTTACATAATAGAGATTTCCAATCTGCTAAAAAATGCTGTTGGTCCAAAAAAAAAAAAAAAAACTTCTCCCTGGTTAGAAATAATTTCTCCTAGAAAAGATAGGGAAGATATGAGAAAGAAAGGGGAGAGAGGGGGGGGGGGGGGGGAAATAAAAATAAAATATTTTCTAACTTATACCTGACCTCTACCAACCCTTGTCCATTCAGGTCACAAAACAAAAATCTGGTGATATTTAGGTCTTACTAATATACTCTTATTGTTTTGATACATGTTGTAGATCCAAATCCAATGTTACTTTGTTATTTTTCTTTCTTTTTACGTTTACTATGTATTACTTGGAGTATTGAGCTCCTAAGCATCTGCGTATGCTATATTCTTTATACTTACTTTCAAAATGTTAAAAAAATACTTTGAAATACAAAAAATACAAAAAAAAACCAACAAAAAAACTAAACAAATTGTGGAATTTGTTTATCCACTGAGCAGGGGTAAAGAACAAATGATGAATGTGATTTGATCTGGAAGTCACATAACAAAATGATCTTAGCTGGAAGCAGCTCTTGTTTTTTATTTTTAAATTTTAAATATTTACTGTAAATAAAAAAAATAAAAAAAATAAATAAAAAAATGTAATAGTTGGAATTGTAAAGTCAAGGAATAAAGTGGGATCATAGAAACATAGAAGACCAAGTGGTCCATTGAGTCTGCCCCATTTTTTATTTATTTATATATATATATATAATTTATATATTTATTTATTTTTTACTTTTTTGTCTATAATTTTTTGAGTTTAGATCTATGTTTGTCCCAAGCATGTTTGAATTCACTTACTGTTGACTGACTCACTACCTCTGCTGGAAGCCTATTCCAACTATTCTTATGGTAAAATCAGTGTCTGCTACAATGTACACGACCCAAAGGTGCACCATTCTTTCTAGCTACTTTGCTAATACACATCATTTAAAAAAAAAACTTTTTTAGCGTACATTTTTAGTGATTTTGATTGTTTTCATGGAAGTGACACCCTGGAAGGAGGCAACCTTTGGATTCCCCTATTTGCAAACAATGTTTTCTGAAGAACTTGACTCTTTGAAGGGCATTGGTGGATTAGCGATGCATAAAGGAGACATTGCGGCCTTGGTGGATCTTTGGCCATTATCTCCAATTATTCTTTACATTTATTGACAATGGTAAAAAAAAAAAAATTATAGTAAAGTTAAAGAATAAAGTGAGATCATAGAACCATACAAAAGTAATAGTAAAGCAAAAAAGGACAAAGTGGTCCATCGAGTCTGCCCCATTTTTTTTTCATTGTTAGCTTTTTTTTTTTAATTGATAAAACATTTAAGAACAGTTCATATATAATACAGTCACAAGCCTTAAAAATGTTGTTTACCATCACACAAAGCGATTTATTGAGTATTAGGTTGGGTGAGATGGGGGTAATTAAATATGTTTTAGGCATTGTTATCGTAATAAGAGAAAGACCAAGTGGTCCAGACTCAGTAGACCACTTGGTCTTTTTTTGTCATCACTTTTGTATGTTTCCATGATCTTACTTTATTGCAATTATAACTATTAATTTTACTTTTTTTTTTTTTTTTTTTTACACTAATAATTTTTTTTTCTTTAAACTTTTTTTTTGTCTAGAGCTATGTTTGTCCCAAGCAGTTTGAATCCACTTACTATTGAAAGACCTATTTCATCTGCTAGAACCCAAAGGTACACCATTCTTTTCAGCTACTTTGCTAATTCACATCATTTAAAAAAAAAAAACATTTTTAGCGTACATTTTCAGTGATTTTGATTGTTTTCATGGAAGTGACACCCTGGAAGGAGGCAACCTTCGGATCCCCCTATTGGCAAACAATGTTTTCTAAAGACAGGATTTGACTCTTTGATGGACATTGGTGGATTAGCGATGCATAGAGGAGACATTGCGGCCTTGGCGGATCTTTGGCCATTATCTCCATTTCCCACCACTAAAGATGTGAGTTCACCTGAAGCAGAAAAGTGAATTCCAGTGAGGAGGAGGGGGGGAAAGTCCAACCTTCTCCTCTTGTTATATGAAGATGACTATGGCTGTCAGTCTTTGATTCAGAAAAAAAAAAAAAAAGAAGAAGGAGGGGAACGTTCACAAGCATCCCCGGGCCCGAAGCTGCTCAAATCTCCGGAAAATTCAGTGGGAGAAAAAGTTTATGGAGGCGAGTAGAAGTGTATTCAGCAGTGTCTGAGGCTTTTCAGACATCATGAGTGAGGGCCTATAAGGGGGCAATGAAGCATAGGCCTGGAATTATCTCTCTTGGTTGCCTACCTGTGACAGCCCCTCAAGTACAGCCTAAGAGGCTCTTTCAATAAACTGAGGACAATGGGCGAAGGAAGTCTATCATTCTGTATACTGTTATCTTTAGCACTGAATAAAACCCGACTACTCTCTTTCTGCCTGCTAGTCAGCAGTATTTTTAGGACTTTTCAACTCTCTTTCAGGGCTTTTCAACAGGTTCACAAGGGCACGAAGTGCAGTATATAAAAAAAAGCATAGTAACGCAGCTCGAGTGCAGGAAAAAGAAGCATGATCTGAGCAGCCAAGCTTGAGGCACCAGAATAGATGAAAGTTTTGGGGGGAAACCCTGCCACTGCCACCATTGTCTTCCCCTGGAGGAGCTCCGGTTTGAATATAGTGCTTTCTTTATGAACTGTTTTGAGAAAGAGAAGAGAAAAAAGTAAAAAAAAAAAAAAAAAAACTTACAATGCAATAGATGAAACAAGAAAAAAAAAAAAAAACGTAAAAAGCTTTGGAGAAAACCTTTCCACCACCATCATTGTCTGCAGTCAACTATGGCTAGGGTTGGACTATAGAGTTTTAACTTTTTTTTTTTTTTGAGGAAAACAGACAAAAAAAGTCCAGATGCAAAAGAAAAAAAAAATAACATAAAGATAATGAGTGTAGTAGCATGGTCTCCTCTTTATCTTTATGTTATTTTTTTTTCTTTTGCATCTGGACTTTTTTTGTTATGATAATAATCATAGAAATTTATTATGGAAATTGCTGTTTTGTCCTGTTAGAAATAGAAACCAAGAAAAAGCATACGAAACATAAACGAAAAAACAAAAAGGCTATCGTATCGTATCCTTTTTTTGTATCATAAATTTTTAGCTTATTACATTTTTACATGATTTGTAGCCTTTCACTTTTTTTTATATACAACAAAAAGTTCTTTGTGAACATTTTTTGTGAATAAAAAAAAACATAAAAAGGCTAAAAATCATGTAAAAATGTGATAAGACAAAAATGTATGAAACCAAAAAAAATGTGATGAAATACCCTTTTTTTTAATGTTTTGTATGTTTTCCTTGGTTTTTTATTTCTAACAGGACAAATACAGTCTTTTCCATAATAAATGTATTTTATTCATGTTAGATACACATTGTACAGATTGCTAAGTAATCTGTGGCAATTCTGTAATGGATTATTCTTCTTGGATGTACAATGATGTGAAGCAACATCCAATTTGTATGTTGTTGTTTCCATGTTGAAACTCTATAAAATGTACCCATAATAAAAAAAATGTGATAAGAAAATGAAAAAAATGTAATAAAACTAAAAATTTTTGTTTCTGTTTTATGTAAAACTTTCCTAAATTTAGCCTTAATGGGACTTCTTTTCATAGTGGGGATCTGCATTATTTTTTTGTTCAAAAATGTTTTTATGCTAAAGAATGTTTAGTACAAGTGTTGAAAAGGGAAAATACACCTTACAAAATCAATATAATATTGCTGGCCATACATTATACAATTCTCTTGTACAATTGTCTTTATAATATATAGCCTGCTTAACACTATTTTAATTACAGGAAAAAAAAAAAATCTTGCTAGTAGCTTGCTAAGGTAAATCACAAATGCTGTTTAAAACTTAAAAACTTTACTACAAAAAAATGTTAGTCAATTTTTGACTTTTTTTGAGTAGTAAAATGACAATTAAAAATGTAAAAAAAAATGACTATTACTGCTATGTGAATGTATGTGAAAAGCGTGGACAGCACAGTGGCTAAGTGGTTAGCACTCTCGCCTCAGCACTAGGGTTGTTGGTTCTAATCCCAACCATGACATTACCTTCCTGGAGTTTGCATGTTCTCCCTGTGTCTTGTGTGGGTTTCCTCCCACACTCCAAAGACATGCTGGTAGGTTAATTGGCTCCTGTATAAATTGGCTTTAATATGTGTATAAATGTAAGTTAGGGACCTTAGATTGTAAGCTCCTTAAGGGCAGGGACTCATGTGAATACACAATATATGTATGTAAATTCTGGGCGCTATATAAGTACCTGTAATAAATAAGAGTTTTTTTTCATTTATTTGAGTGAATAATATATGAATGGGTAAAAAAAAAAATATCTTATAGAAGAAAAAAATGCAAAAAAAAAAACCAACCATAAATGAGTTGCATGATTTTTTTTTTTTAAATTGGACCATTTTGTTAAAAAAATAAATCAATATATACATCAATTTAGTGGCAATATAAATTTCCGAATTGGAAAAAAAAAGAGAATGTGATAAAAGAAACAAACATGAATTAGTCATATTAAAAAAGTATAAAAAATGGACTATTTTGTTGAAAAAAATAGATCTTTATAGATATATCTATATATCTATATATATAAATTTATATAGATATATCTATATAGATATCTATATATATAAATATATATATATATATATATATATATATATATATATATATATATATATATATATATATATATATATATATATATATATATCAATATATATATAGATATAGATATCTCTATCTATAGATATATATCTATATAGATATATATCTATATATATCTCTCTCTCTCTATATATATATATATATATATATATATATATATATATATATATATATATATATATATATATATATATATATATATATATATAGAGAGAGAGAGAGAGAGATATATATATATATATATATATAGAGATATATATAGATCTCTATATACAGTGCCTTGCAAAAGTATTCGGCCCCCTTGAACTTTTCAAACTTTTGCCACATTTCAGGCTTCAAACATAAAGATATAAAATTTTAATTTTTTGTGAAGAATCACCAACAAGTGAGACACAATTGTGAAGTGGAACGAAATCTATTGGATATTTTAAACTTTTTTAGCAAATAAAAAACTGAAAAGTGGTGCGTGCAAAATTATTCGGCCCCTTTACTTTCAGTGCAGCAAACTCACTCCAGAAGTTCAGCGAGGATCTCTGAATGATCCAATGTTGTCCTAAATGACTGATGGTGATAAATAGAATCCACCTGTGTGTAATCAAGTCTCTGTATAAACGCACCTGCTCTGTGATAGTCTCAGGGTTCTGTTGAAAGCGCAGAGAGCATCATGAAGACCAAGGAACACACCAGGCAGGTCCGTAATACTGTTGTGGAGAAGTTTAAAGCTGGATTTGGATACAAAAAGATTTCCCAAGCTTTAAACATCCCAAGGAGCATTGTGCAAGCGATCATTTTGAAATGGAAGGAGTATCAGACCACTGCAAATCTACCAAGACCTGGCTGTCCCTCTAAACTTTCAGCTCAGACAAGGAGAAGACTGATCAGAGATGCAGCCAAGAGGCCCATGATCACTCTGGATGAACTGCAGAGAACTACAGCTGAGGTGGGAGAGTCTGTCCATAGGACAACAATCAGTCGTACACTGCACAAATCTGCCCTTTATGGAAGAGTGGCAAGAAGAAAGCCATTTCTCAAAGATATCCATAAAAAGTCTTGTCTAAAGTTTGCCACAAGCCACCTGGGAGACACACCAAACATGTGGAAGAAGGTACTCTGGTCCGATGAAACCAAAATCAAACTTTTTGGCCACAATGCAAAACGATATGTTTGGCGTAAAAGCAACACAGCTCATCACCCTCAACACACCATCCCCACTGTGAAACATGGTGGTGGCAGCATCATGGTTTGGGCCTGCTTTTCTTCAGCAGGGACAGGGAAGATGGTTAAAATTGAGGGGAAGATGGATGCAGCCAAATACAGGACCATTCTGGATGAAAACCTGTTGGAGTCTGCAAAAGACCTGAAACTGGGACGGAGATTTATCTTCCAACAAGACAATGATCCCAAACATACAGCAAAATCTACAAAGGAATGGTTCACAAATAAACGTATCCAGGTGTTAGAATGGCCAAGTCAAAGTCCAGACCTGAATCCAATCGAGAATCTGTGGAAAGAGCTGAAAACTGCTGTTCACAAACGCTCTCCATCCAACCTCACTGAGCTCGAGCTGTTTTGCAAGGAAGAATGGGCAAGAATTTCAGTCTCTCGATGTGCAAAACTGATAGAGACATACCCCAAGCGACTTGCAGCTGTAATCGCAGCAAAAGGTGGCTCTACGAAGTATTAACGCAAGGGGGCCGAATAATTTTGCATGCCCCACTTTTCATTTTTTTATTAGTTAAAAAAGTTTCAACAATCCAATAGATTTCGTTCCACTTCACAATTGTGTCCCACTTGTTGGTGATTCTTCACAAAAAATAAAAATTTTATATCTTTATGTTTGAAGCCTGAAATGTGGCAAAAGGTTGAAAAGTTCAAGGGGGCCGAATACTTTCGCAAGGCACTGTATATATATATATAGATATATATAATTGTATGTATGTTTACGTATATGTAAAATCATTTTTTAAATTATTTTTTTGTGAAACAATATAAAAAAATACTTGAGAAACTATTTTAAAAATTGGCAATTTTATCAAAAAATATTTAAATATTTAATTTTAATTTTTTTTTAAATAATTAATTTTATTAATTTTAAATAAACAATTAATATTTATTTTATTTTAAATAAATTATCTTAAATAAATTCATAAAAATATTTGATTTTACTTGTGAATTGTAAAGTTTTTTTTTTTTTTCCATTTCATGTTTTTTATGTTATTACTGCAAATATAAAACATATGAATGGAAAATTAAAAACTCTACAAGAAGTCTACAATTAATTCATAAGTGAGAAAATGCACACATGAATAAGTCGTATTCTACCACTTCGGTTTACTTATTTAAAAAAAAACTCATCTGTGATGGTCCTCGATGCCACGGCGGATCCATCCTCGAACCAGCTAAATGGCAGTCCTCCAAGCCCTGGCCTGTGGGAAAGCGGAAGGCATGACTTATGCGAACATATGGTTTGTGAATTTGTTTTAAGATGTCTTTGGCCTGTTGCATCTGGTGCCATTTTAGTTTGTCGGAGATACCACACAAGGCTGTGACTAAAGGAGAAGAAATGGTGAAAAATACAGTTATTACACAGTCAAGAGCCAGTTTTGCGGCTCATTAAACCGTGGACTCCGTGACTAATTTGGTTTTGTCACTCTTGCTTGGTCATTATGCCTCAATTTTTTTGCACAGTTATTCAGGCATCACTTGAGGAAAAATGAAGGGAAGAATGCCTCTCCCGCTCCTGGTTGCTCTCAATCAATCGGGGGTTTCAGGAAAAAAAAAAAAAAAACAGAAAACACAACAAAAAACAACAACAAAAAAAGGGTAAAAAAAGAAGCACTAAAAACTGATGAAATGATCATTTTGCAACAAAGGAGACAAAGGAGTGTAAGTGCATTAAAGAGATGCTCCTTTCTCGTCTTCCCAAAAGGCCATATTGACTGGTTGAGGGCACAATTCATTGAGGAGGATCATTAACTTTGAAGTCAGTCATGCACTAATAATGTCCGATCCCTTTATCTGCCATTGTTCAGCTTCTGGCCTTAGCAACCTCTATTTTAACTCAGCCCCTTGGAAAACCAGAAAGGGGAAAACTTGTGGTGAAGCAGAGGCCTCCAGCCCTCTGTAGGTCTGAATCCTCGGTTAATTTTAGACTAAGAGCTGAGAAAATTTGGGGACCCAGCGCAGAACTGCAGTAGGTCATAGAATGGGCCTGCATTGGTGAAAGGCTTCATGGTGTGAGGGGAAGTATTGGCGTCAATCATCGAGTAGGCCTGGACAAATGCCGGTGATTGTAGTGGTGGGCCTCTGGTTTTCATCCTGCTGAGGCTGCAGTGTATGGCTTGCCCAGTTTTTTTTAACTAGGAAACAATTTATCAAGGCTGGCCCTCCCATGCTATGCTTCGTTTAGGAGAACCGCTCACTTATTGTCTTCAGGAACCTCAATATGGGGAGGATGGAGTCCACCTCTGGCGCAGTAAGGACATTCTTAGCAAAATTTACAGGGAATAGGGCAAATTCTGGCTGTTACCCAATGGCAGAATAAAGGAAAATTTAAAAGCCAACTCTAACTCCACTCTGAATCCAGAGTAGGCTGAATGACCTTCTATTTGATTTCATTCACCGACAACCATTGTGAGATTTTCCGGCAGTAATTTGGGTCTCCACAAAGCCAAAATGTAAGTGAATAAGTAAAATGATAGGTCCTCTTCACTGGGACAGCTACCTACTTAAAACCATCGCTACCATTCTCCCCTACTCCTCCATTGTTTTTTTGAGCACTGAGAAACACCTGGTACTTCCGGGAATGGGGCAACATATGGACGTCCCAACGTCCTCCCAGGATGCACCTCTCTGGCTTATTCTCTTCAGGAACTTCAATAAGGATAGGATGGAGTCCACTGCTAGCACAGTAGGGCCATTCTTAGCAAAATTTACAAGAACTAGGGCAAATTCTGGCTGCCACCCAATGGCAGAACAAAGGAAAATTTAAAAGCCAACTCAACTCCACTCAAATCTGAATCCAGAGTCGGTTTGAATGGTCTCCTTTTGATTTCATTCACTGACAACCATTGTGAAATTTGACAGCAATAATTTGGATCTCCACAAAGCGAAAATGTAAGCAAATGGGCAAAATGATAGGTCCTCTTCACTGGGACAGCTACCTACTTAAAATGATCACTACCAGTTCCCCCCATTGCTCCATTGGTTTGTTGGAGCACTGAGAAATAATAGGTACTTCTGGGAATGGGGAAGCATATGACCATCCCAACTTCCTCCCAGGATGCACTTCTGAACAGCCAATCTCCAGTATTGTACATTATGGGTAATCTATTAGGAAGAGTACACCATCATTCAACTTTGTAATGCCCATGGCAGTTAGCCGAAACTGGGGCATTCAGTGTGGGGATTTTGAGCTGTTCACTGATCAGACTAGAGGATGCTGGTGGACTGTCCTCCGGCCAGGAAATGAGGCAAGCTCTGACTTTCTGCAGCTTCTAATGCACATTGTGAGAGGCTCACAGTGTGCAGTGAAATCAGAGTAAGTCGATTCAGTCCAGGAGAGGAGCCGGTACAACTGTGCAAGACTGAAGGGAAGGACGGAGGTCAGATTTAATGTGTACATTATACATCAATATCAGAGGAAGTCTGTCCCCTTTGTAATGCAATGCAAGAGTGGGGGGAATTACAGTAATTTTCATGAGACAAGTTCACTATAAAATGTTAGTTTGATTCCTAAATTCCCTCTCTGCTGCTCAGATGTAGCAAAGTGGAGGTATAAAACATCCTTGACCACGTCTTACAAATGTAACTTTTTCCATCTTAAACATTTTTATTGGACTATAAAATAACACAAGATAGCAGAAGATAATATAGAGGAGGAAAACATACATATCAAATGTAATCATTCATATTAAAAAGATTTTTTATAAAAGAATAAGGAAGGAGAGAGTTGGGGATAAAATTATAGGAAGGTTCTCATAGAAAAAAAACAAAAACAAAACAAAACAAAACATTTTTTCAATCTTAAACAAAAAAGGTTGCCATGAAAGTCATACATCTGATACAAGTATTTCTCCCATTCAAGTGTACAGGATTGTAGAAGGTGCACAGGTAGCAGAAAGGATGCAAAACTGTTTCAGGTCCTATGACCAATGATAGGAAGTTGGGATTATAATATAGAAAGTTAGGTTTAGAATATAGGAAGTTGGGTCTATAATATGGGAAGTTGGATTT
Source organism: Lithobates septentrionalis (assembly GCA_037952835.1). Lineage (NCBI taxonomy): Eukaryota > Metazoa > Chordata > Amphibia > Anura > Ranidae > Lithobates > Lithobates septentrionalis. The sequence continues at coordinate 353,360 of JBBDGP010002335.1, forward strand.
ATAATATGGGAAGTTGGATTTAGGATGTACGAAGTCGGGTTTATAATATAGGAATTTGGGTTTAAAATATTGAAAGTTGGATTTATAACATAGGAAGTTGGGTTTAGATAAAATTAGGAAGTTGGGTGTAGGATATAGGAAGCTAGGTTTATAATATGGGAGGTTGGGTTTAGGATATAGGAAGTTGGGTTTATAATATAGGAAGTTGGGTTTGGGATATAGGAAGTTGGGTTTTTTAGTATAAGAAGTTGGGTTTAAAATATTGGAAGTTGGATTTATAACATAGGAAGCTGGGTTTTTAATATGGGATGTTGGGTTTATTATATACAAATGCTGGGTTCTGTTGATTTGATCTGGGGATTTGACAAATCCCCTTTTCCCCTAGCCATTTGACCAGTAATAGGAATATTGGTTAATAGCATAGGAAGTTGGATTTATAATATGGGAAGTTAGGTTTATTAATGGGGAGTTGGGTTTATAGTATAGGAAGTTGGGTTTATAATATGGTAAATTGGGTTTATAATATAGGAATTTATCTTGATGATATAGGAATTTGGGTTGATCATATTGGAATTTGGGTTTATAAAACAGGAAGTTGTGTTTATTATATAGGGGTGCTGGGTTTTGTTGGCAAATTGTTTAATAGGTTCCCTCCCTTTCCCTTAGTCTTTTGACCAATGATAGGAAGCTGGGTTTCTGATATGGGAAGTTGGGCTTCTGATATGGGAAGTTGGGCTTCTGATATGGCAAGTTGGGTTTCTAGTATAGGAGGTTGGGTTTAAAATATTGGAAGTTGGGTTTATATTATGGGAAGTGGGTTTATAATATAGGAAGTTGGGTTTACAAGAGGGAAAGTCAGGTTTATAATATAGGAAATTGGGTTTATTATATAGGGGTTCTGGGTTTTGTTAGCAAATTGTTTGATAACCCCCACCCCCTTTCCCCCAGTCCTTTTACCATATAATTTCGGAAGTTGGGTTTACAATATTGGAAGTTGGGTTTATAATATGGGAAGTTGGGTTTATAATATAGGAATTTATGTTGATGATAAAGGAATTTGGGTTTATAATATTGGAAGTTGGGTTTATAAAACAGGAAGTTGTGTTTATTATATAGGGGTGCTGGGTTTTGTTGGCAAATTGTTTAATAAGTTCCCTCCCTTTCCCCTAGTCTTTTGACCAATGATAGGAAGTTGGGTTTCTGATATGGGAAGTTGGGTTTCTGATATGGGAAGTTGGGTTTCTAATATTGGAGGTTTGGTTTAAAATATTGGAAGTTGAGTTTATAATATGGGAAGTTGGGTTTATAATATTGGAAGTTGGGTTTATATTAAATAAAGTTGGGTTTATAATATAGGAAGTTGGGTTTATAATATGGGAAGTTGGGTTTATAATAAAGGAAGTTGGTTTTATAATATAGGGAGCTGGGTTTATATTATTGGAAGTTGGGTTTATAATAAAGGAAGTTAGGTTTATAATATAGGAAGTTGGGTTTATATATATAAATAGAAGTTCTTAGACATTTTTAAAATAAATCTCCCTGCCCAGTTTCTATAGCGCTTTTTAAGTGTTTTATGATTTCCACTTTTTTTTTTTTTTTTGCTATACATAAGATGTGTCATGGTCATCTGCCACATTGTATAAGTGAACATCAGCCCGCTAAGCAAGGATGAGGCTGCAGCTTTGTCCATGCGGAGAAGCCAACATTATATAGCTAAAGGATCCTTTTGTGTGATTGTCCCCCACAGGAGGAAAAGGCAGTGAGTAGGAGGGGGCCAAAGAGTGAAGGCCCACTGCAGGAGACCCCTATCTCATTGTCCCTCTCTTCACTGGGACACAATGGCAGCAATTTTATGCTAATCAGGGTACATGAAATGAACATTTTTTGCAAATTTTCTTTCTTTCTGTTGGTACAAGATAAATTAGCTGACAACAGCACTGCACACATCTCGCTGCAATCGGTCCCAGCTGGTGGGACACTTTGCTTTCTGTTCAGGCTACTTGAGAAGGGAAAACAGCAAATTAGGTATAATTATTGTGGAAAAGGAGATGCCAAGTTAGCAAGTGCGGGGGTCTTTGACACATTAGCTAGGGCTCCTCCGCTCTTTGTTGGCAAATTGGGATGTCATTTGTAATAAACTCAGAGCTCTTTAATGCACTCCACACAGTTACCAAGAACAGTTTGATGATAGATATGTCAATGCCAAAAAATAGTATAAGAGGGTGTAAATTCCTTACATAATAATAATATATTTACTACATATATAAACATATTAAAAAGGATGTGCAGTTGGTTTCCTGCAAGGTATGCATTAAATTGGCTACCCAGGCTTACGGAAAAAAAATTGGAGCCCTACCCTGGTGTGTAATAAAACAGAGGACGGGGGCCCCTTATTGGAGCACCGAGATCTGGAAACTACGATTTTATAATTGCCCCCTCCCCCACAGTGCCCCTACAGACAGTGTCAAGAATCACAGCTCTGCTATTTAGGTATAATGCCCCTCTGAAGAGTCAATAAAATAGTGTTACTCTCTAACAAATCCATTAAAATGCCTGTAAATCCAAAACTTTTTTTTTCTTTAACCACTTGCCTACTGGGCACTTTGACCCCCTTCCTGCCCAGGCCAATTTTCAGCTTTCAGCGCTGTCACACTTTGAATGACAATTGCGCGGTCATGCAACATTGTACCCATATGACATTTTTATCTTTTTTTTTTTTTTTAAAACAAATAGAGTTTTCTTGGTGGTATTTAATCGCCACTGGGGTTTTTTTTTTAATTTTTAGATTAAAAAAAGGAAAAAAGACTGCAAATGTTAAAAAAAAATATTTTTTCATAATTTGTTATAAAATTTTGCAAACAGGTAATTTTCTTGCGCTGATGGGCACAGATAGGCTGCACTAATGGGCACTGATGTGGCGCCACTGATGAGGCAGCACTGATGGGCACTGATAGGTGGAACTGATGGGCACTGATAAGGAGGCACTGATAAGGCTACAGTAATAAGTGGCACTGATGGGCACTGATAGGTGGCACTGATAGGCAGCACTGATGGGCATTGATAGGTGGTACTGATAGGCACTGATAGACAGCACTGATGGGCATTGATAGGTGGTACTGATGGGCACTAATGAGGAGGCACTGATAAGGCTACACTAATAGATGGGACTGATAGGTGGCACTGATAGGCAGCACTGATGGGCATTGATAGGTGGTACTGATGGGCACTGATGAGGAGGCACTGATAAGGCTACACTAATAGGTGGCACTGATGGGCACTGATAGGTGGCACTGATAGGCAGCACTGATGGGCATTGATAGGTGGTACTGATGGGCACTGATAGACAGCACTGATGGGCATTGATAGGTGGTACTGATGGGCACTGATGAGGAGGCACTGATAAGGCTACACTGATAGATGGGACTGATAGGTGGCACTGATAGGCAGCACTGATGGGCATTGATTGGTGTTACTGATGGACACAGATAGACAGCACTGATGGGCATTGATTGGTGGTACTGATGGGCACTGATGAGGAGGGACTGATAGGGCTACACTAATAGGTGGCACTGATGGGCACTGATAGGTGGCACTGATAGGCAGCACTGATGGGCATTGATAGGTGGTACTGATGGGCACTGATAGACAGCACTGATGGGCATTGATAGGTGGTACTGATGGTCACTGATAGGCATCACTGTTGGGCACTGATAGGCCCAGGTAGGTGCCACTGATGGGCACTGATGGGCAGCACTGATAAGTGACACTGATGAGGAGGCACTGATGTGCTCTGATTGGCAGCACTGATGAGCACTGATTGGTAGCTAGGGTTGTCACTTCATCCCTTTAAACCCGAACAAATATGAATTACACAGGTTCTGAGGCTAATTTAACGCAGATAAGACACCAGGTGAGTTTAATTACCACCTAAATCAGTCACAGAACCCGTATAATTATTGTGTATTTGGTTTTAAAGGGATGAGGTGGCAACTAGGTTGGTAGCACTGGTGGGTAATGATTGGCAGCACTGGTGGGCAGTAATAGACAGCACTGGTGGGCATTGTTGGGACTGCACTGATAATCAGGACACTTATTATCAGTGTAAATGTCCCTTTAACACAAGCTCTCTTCTCCCCTCCTCACGCTGTCAGCGGGAGGAAAGGAAAGCCGATAACCAGCTTGTGTTTACATCGTGATCAGCTGTCATTGGACACAGCTGATCTGATAACATGGTAAAGGACCGCTGTGATTGGCCCTTTACCCTGATCTGTGATCAGCTGAGTCTGAAGGTAGTGGGGGTCCCCCAACTTGAGAAAGAGTAGTTGAACCAAAAAGAGTGCCCAACAAATGCCCTAAGAGTCCAAAGTTTTCAATTACCTCCAAAAGTGGTAACAAGAAAACATAAGGCAGTTAACACGTTCCGAGGGTCACAAATCCCCCTTCATCAGGGGCTTAAGACAATTGGGTTGATTTACTAAAGGTGAATAGACTGTTCACTTTGCAAGGGAATGATACCCAGAGCTTAGTGAATGAGGTGAACCTCTGCTGGCTTCCGTCATCCAATTATGTGCAAGCAAAAATGCTGTTTTCTATTTTTCCTTGCGTTTGATTGGACAGTCTTTGTAAAGTAAAATTTCACCATATTCTCTAAGCTCTGGGGAAAATTCACTTGCTAAAAGAAACAGCCTTTAATTCAATCCATGGCAGGAGATGTTTAGAACAACTATCGGTCATTGTGCCAGCATTGGCAGTAGAGTAATGGACTCTAAACATCTCCTGCCATAGGTTGGTTTGCCCCGGATCTCTGTGTTTTGAGTTCAACAACTAAACATTTTGATAAATTGTCTGAGCCACTTACCTACCGGGCACTTCCACCCCCTTCCTGCCCAGGCCAATTTTCAGCTTTCAGCGCTGTCACACTTTGAATGACAATTGCGCGGTCATTCTACACTGTACCCAAATTATATTTTTACATTTTTTTTCATACAAATAGAGCTTTCTTTTGGTGGTAGTTAATCACCACTGGGATTTTTTTTTGCCAAAAAAAAAACCTGTAAAAAAGGAAGTTTTTCTTAGTTTGTCAGTAAATTTTGTAAATAAGTAATTTTTCTCCTTCACTGATGGACACTGATGAGATGGCACTGATGAGGAGGCACTAATATGCCGCACTTATGGGCACTGATATGTGGCACTGATGAGCACTGATAGGCTGCACTGATGAGCGGCACTGGTAGGCACTGATAGGTGGCACGGGTAGGCGGCACTGATGAGCTGCACTGATGGGCTCTAATGTGCGGCACTAATGGGCACTGATGAGCAGCACTTATGAGCAGGCACTGATGGGCACTGACTGGCATCACTAATGGGCAATGATTGGTGTCACTGATGGGCACCGATTGCTGTCACTGATGGGCACTGACTGGCATCACTAATGGGCACTGATTGGTGTGACTGATGGGCACCGATTGCTGTCACTGATGGGCACTGCTGGGGCAGTACTGTAATCAAAGCACTGATGATCCCTGATTACATGTACAGGTCTCTCCTGTGAGAATATGCCGCTGATCGGCTCTCCTTGCCACGCACTGTGTCATTGTGAGACGAGGAGAGACGATAAACGGCTCTTCCTTGTTTACATGTGATTGGACACGGCCGATCACATGAGTAAAGAGCCGCGAGAGCGGCCGTTCTGGGGCGTCATCATATGACATCGTCCCAGAATGAGAGTGCCACCCCGCCGCCATCAATTTACTATACGGTGGGCGGGTGGGAAGTGGTTAAAGTGATTGTAAACGATCACCTTGTAAACCAACCCATTCAGTTTAAAATAGAAATGAAAGGCAAATGAAAGGGTTTCAGGATGGATAGCAGGGGGGGGGGAACGACCTTCCTTTCCTGAATGAACACAGTGAGCGATTGGTACCATTCACTCCTGTGTCCATTCATCACTAAAGCACAGTAAACCGTGTTTACTATGTTTCAGTTTGTGAAAGAACAGGAAGCTTCAGATCGCTTCCCGTTCATTCCTTGTCCAGTGTGCAGCTGAGGCTTCCAAAATGTCTTGGTATGCTGACGCCCTGAAGGGTTCCCTTCACTGAAACTAAGGGGCCAAACCCAAACCCCTGAAAAACAACCCCCCACCATAATCCCCCCTCCACCAAATGATTTGGACCAGTGCAGGCCGGTCAATTTCCTCCACACCAAACTCGCTCATCCATGTTTTTATGGACCTTGCTTTGTGCACTGGTCCAAATCATTTGGTGGAGGGGGGATTATGGTGTGGGGGGTTGTTTTTCAGGGGTTGGGTTTGGCCCCTTAGTTCCAGTGAAGGGAACTTTTAAGGCATCAGCATACCAAGACATTTTGGACATATTCATGCTCCCAACTTTGTGGGAACAGTTTAGGGGTGGTCTCTTCCTGTTCCAACATGGCTGCGCACCAGTGCACAAAGCAAGGTCCATAAAGCCATGGATGAGGGAGTTTGGGATGAAGGAACTTGACTGGCCTGCACAGAGTCCTGACTTCAACCCGATAGAACACCTTTGGGATGAATTAGAGTGGAGACTGCGAGCCAGGCCTTCTCATCCAACATCAGTGCCTGACCTCACAAATGCACCTGTCCTTGAGTGGTCCAGCCAGAGCCCAGACTTGAACCCGATTGAACATCTCTGGAGAGATCTGAAGATGGCTGTGCCCCGACACTCCCCATCCAGCCTGATGGATCTTGAGAAGTTCTGCAAAGAAGAATGAGAAAAACTGCCCAAAAATAGGTGTGCCAAGCTTGTAGCATCATACTCAAAAAGACTTGAGGCTGTAATTGGTGCCAAAGGAGCTTCACCAAAGTATTGAGCAAAGACTGTGATACTTATGTACATGGGAGGAGCCTGTGATACTTATGTACATGGGAGGAGCTGGTGATACTTATGTACATGGGAGGAGCCGGTGATACTTATGTACATGGGAGGAGCCTGTGATACCTATTTACATGGGAGGAGCCTGTGATACTTATGTACATGGGAGGAGCCTGTGATACTTATGTACATGGGAGGAGCCTGTGATACTTATGTACATGGGAGGAGCCTGTGATACTTATGTACATGGGAGGAGCCTGTGATACTTATGTACATGGGAGGAGCCTGTGATACTTATGTACATGGGAGGAGCCTGTGATACTTATGTACATGGGAGGAGTCTGTGATACTTATGTACATGTGAGGAGCCTGTGATACTTATGTACATGGGAGGAGCCTGTGATACTTATGTACATGGGAGGAGTCTGTGATACTTATGTACATGGGAGGGGCCTGTGATACTTATGTACATGGGAGGAGCCTGTGATACGTATGTACATGGGAGGAGCCTGTGATACTTATGTACATGGGAGGAGCCTGTGATACTTATGTACATGGGAGGAGCCGGTGATACTTATGTACAGGGGAGGAGCCGGTGATACATATGTATATGAGAGGAGCCTGTGATACTTATGTACATGGGAGGAGCCTGTGATACTTTTATACATGGGACTTTTTTCATTTTTTATTTATAATAAATTTGCAAAGATTTCAAACAAATTTCTTACATGTTGTCATTATGGGGTATTATTTGTAGAATGTTGAGGAAAATAATGAATTGAATCCATTTTGGAATAAGGCTGTAACATAACAAAATGTGGAAAAAGTGAAGCTATGTGAATGCTTTCCGGATGCACTGTAAGTACCATTTTAAGTCAATTTTTTCACTGACAATAATTTTGCCATATACAGCAGGTGGTTGTTAAAAATTTATTTGCCCCAGATGTCAGATATTTTAGGTAACATGCCGCATTATTCATTTTTTATTTAAAACTTTGCACAATTTACTGATCATGCTAAGATTTGACTTATAAGACTGATCATGTTTAGAAGATGTGTTTTTGAGGTGTATTTAAAGTAGCTTTTAGGGTCAATTTGTTTATTTTGTAATTTTAAGTGTTCTGTTTTGGTTTTTTTTGTTAACTTGTTTGGTTTTAAATTTGTATTTTTACTTTTTTTTGCTGTGTCTGTTTTTTTTCTATCCAAAGCCCATTGCACTCTTAAAAAAAACCTAGATTTAGAGGGTGTGTTTTAAGCTGTGTATATAAACTTGTTTAGATTATTTAAGTCTCCTTATTTGTGTTTTTATAATTTGTCAACTTGTCTTTACATTTTTATTTTTTACTTTTTTTGTTTTGTTGTCGGTGCTTTCTATGTTAAAAAAAAAAAAAAAAAAAAAGACTAACGAGGGGCAATTTGTGGCCACAAGATCAAGTTTCGGGATAGAAGATAGGAGCACCCTCAAAATAAATTAAAAAGTACTTGATTTAAAGAGTGTGTTTTCAGGTTTATTTACAGGATTTTTCAGGCTGGTGTAGATTAGTTTATTTTGTGTTCTCCTTAGTGTTTTTTTGTTTTTGCCAGCTTGTCTTTACAATTTGATTCTTATTTTTTTTATCTTTTTGCTCTCTGTACTTTCTAAAAATATAAAACATAAAAGAATGAGACTAATGAGGGGCCATTTTTGGGCACAAGTACAAGTTTTAGGATAGAGCAATTTTTTGAGTTTTAGAGATAGGAGCAATTTAAAGTCCATTAAAGCACCTTAAAAAAAACTTTTTTTAAAGGGTGTGTTTTTAAAGTGTATTTTTTTATTATTTATTAACTTGTCTTTACATTTTTATTTTTACTTTTTGTGCTGTCTGTGTTTATGTAAAAAAAAAAAAAATTATTGAGCCTAATGAGGGGCAGTTTTTGGCCACAAGAGCAAGTTTTAGAATGATAGGAGCCATTTAAAGCCCATTGCACCCTTAAAAAGAAAAAAAAAACTTTATTTAGAGGGTGTTTTTTTTAAATTTGTGTTGTTTATTGTTTATGTGTCAACTTGTCTCTAAATTGTTTTTACATTTTTTTTTGCTGTCTGTGCTTTCTATGTAAAAAAATAAATAAAAATAAAATAATAATAATAATAATAAGGCTAATGATGGGCAGTTTTTGGCCACAAGAGCAAGTTTTAGGATGATAGGAGCCATTTAAAGCCCATTGCACTCTTAAAAAATATATATATATATTTAGAGGGTGTGTTTTGATATGAATTTAGAGTAGTTTTTAGGTTAGTTTAGATTATTATACAATGGGTATTTAATGTTTTTTTTTTTATATTTGTGTTGTTTATTGTTTATTTGTCAACTTGTCTCTAATTTTTTTTTTTTTTGCTGTCTGTGCTTTCTATGTAAAAAAATAAATAAAATAATAATAATAAGGATAATGAGGGGCAGTTTTTGGCCACAAGAGCAAGTTTTAGGATGATAGGAGCCATTTAAAGCCCATTGCACTCTTAAAAAAAACCTTTATTTAGAGGGTGTGTTTTAGAATGTATTTAGAGCAATTTTTAGGTTAGTTTAGATTATTATACAATGGGCATTTAATTTTTTTTTAATTTGTGTTGTTTATTGTTTATTTGTCAACTTGTCTCCAAATTTATTTATTTTATTCTTTTTTGCTGTCTGTGCTTTCTATGTAAAAAAAGAAATAAAAATAAAATAATAATAGTAAGGCTAATGAGGGTCCAATTTGGCTACCAGAACAAGATTTGAAATAGATGATAGGAACCATTTAAAGCCAATTGAACCCCCCAAAAAACAATGTTAATTTCTCGTTCTTCATTGACATTGAAATGGCAACTATTTTACTAAAATCTTTCAATTTTTACCCAAATTTTGGGGAAATGAAAACTCAATTTTGTTCATCCCTAGTGGGTGATATAATAATGTTTAAAACATGCCCAATTTGACAAAAATAAAAAATTCCTGACTTTAGCTATAGGCTCAGGCAAGTAATTCTCCCCTCTCGTGACTAGAAGTCTCGGGCTCTAATCAGCCAATTAGCTTTCCAATAAACCATCTAATCAGTGCAATTAGAGCACGTTAGACCGTTACCCGCACAATCTTGTCACCTGCACCAACAACAGGTCCTCTCTTGGTGCCGAAATTAGCATGACATGGCCTGAATTTTTCGCCCGTTTTCCGGCTGGGCGTCACGTGTTCCGTCTGCTGTAAGGGACATCTGCTTCGTGAAAACCAGTTCATATTGTGGAAAGGTTCAAAGGAGCCGGATAATTTGTAGTGCCAGTTTTATGACGGCGAGCTAATGGAATTAAAGCTGGGCAAGCAATAATATGGGACAATGGGGGTCTCATTAAGCGGTGATTTATCATGGTGAAAAGAACTGTGTACCCTTTGGTGTTCTTCTGCTTTCTCCACCTAAACAAAGAGATCAGTTACCTCCAGTGGTCAGGCAATAATTTGCGTGTTGTTTAAAGGGCAGATAATAAAGTATACTGCCGACTTACAGGTCAATTGTTCAATATGGCTCCTACTTCATTGAAGGGGGGGTTATCCTATAGAAATTCATTCAAGGTAGAAGGGGGCAAGACGTCTGGGCACGAATCAATGTCATATGACTGTCAAGACCCCCGTGGGTTTTGGATAAAATGTTGCTAGAAACTATATATTCGAAACTCTAACAATATATTATTGATGGGGGGGGGGAATCAAGAGAAGAGTTGGCCTGGTGCAAAAACATTAAGGGCTCATTTACACTCGCTTTGACTTTAGCACTGTAGCGCACCCCCCTTAAGGGCTACAAGTAACTGGGATTCCCCACCCAGCACAGCCAGGCACACCAAATTTTCACGGTGACTCCAGAGTCAGAGAACAGTCCGTGCTTTTTTTTTCCTTTTTTAGGGTAATAACTTGGATAGGGATGGGAGTTTATGGGATGCCCACTTGACTTCAAACATATACTGCACAGCTCCTCTTCTTCCTCCAGCACTCAACTTGCTTGCAGAACTTAGCTATGTCACCCTGTTGTGGTTTTGTAGCAAAGGCTCATTGCAGGCAGGGGCCCGCAGCCCCTATAATTGGAGAATAGATAAGGTGGCACAACTCAAACTTTCCCAGCACTTCCTTTCTGTGGTCACTGCCCCCCAGCACCACTTCTTCAGGCCCTGCCAGCCCTTCCAGCTGCAGCAGCCCCTTTCACTAGACCTCCAGGCTAACTTCTCCCCACAGTCCTCCAGACTGACACTCTCTCCACAGACCTCCCAGACTGAACACTCACCAGCCCCTTCTCAGGAGATCTCCTGGATGTGCTGACCTTCTCCTGCTGTCCTCTCACTTGCTCCCGTGCATCCAGGATAGGATTCCTCCATGGGTTGTAGAGGGTCCCTCCAGCACCCGAGCCTCAGGCCTGAAGTCAGACACCCCCCCCACACTAGAGGGCACCCTCAAGGGCCACAACAGCCTCCTCAGCACTCCATCTCCATATTTCACCCAACGGCCCCTGCTGGCATGGCTCATGCCTATTTATGAGGTGCCTACACCCTTCCAGACCCTTTTTGATGGGGATTGGTTGAGGACCCTGTAAATATGCCAAGCAGCTCCTCCTAGCTTTCACCCACTCCTTCCGGAAGCTTCTCCAAGGTTCCAGAAAGCAGGGGGAGGCCCCAGAGATGCTGCTTGCTGAATCATCCAGCCTCCCTGAGTCACTCAACCCTGACACAGTGTCAGAAACCATGAAATCAGACCGAGACAGAAGTACCATTAAATCACACTTGTTTAATAATAATCGTAAATAGAACAAACGTAGTCAAAACATAGCCAGAGTTCAGGAACCAGAACGGATAGTCAGACAAGCCAAATGTCAGGGATGAGCGTTGTAAAACAGCAAGCAGGTTCTGGAGCCAGAAGGGATGTCAGCCAAGCAAGTCTTTAACAGGAATGCAGGAGAGCGTCTCTGTGATGTTGACCAAGGCGAAGGCAGAGATCCTCTGGACTGGACGGCTTAAGTAGGCAGGACTGACGAGCAGGATATCATCAACAGCTGAGTAACTGTGGAGTAGGGATGAGCCGAACACCCCCCGGTTCGGTTCGCACCAGAACCTGCGAACGGACCGAAAGTTCGCACGAACGTTAGAACCCCATTGACGTCTATGGGACTCGAACGTTCGAAATCAAAAGTGCTCATTTTAAAGGCTAATTTGCATGGTTACATAGTTACATAGTAGGTGAGGTTGAAAAAAGACACAAGTCCATCAAGTCCAACCTATGTGTGTGATTATGTGTCAGTATTACATTACATATCCCTGTATATTGCGGTCATTCAGGTGATTATCTAATAGTTTCTTGAAGCTATCAATGCTCCCCGCTGAGACCACCGCCTGTGGAAGGGAATTCCACATCCTTGCCGCTCTTACAGTAAAGAACCCTCTACGTAGTTTAAGGTTAAACCTCTTTTCTTCTAATTGTAATGAGTGGCCACGAGTCTTATTAAACTCTCTTCTGCGAAAAAGTTTTATCCCTATTGTGGGGTCACCAGTACAGTATTTGTAAATTGAAATCATATCCCCTCTCAAGCGTCTCTTCTCCAGAGAGAATAAGTTCAGTGCTCGCAACCTTTCCTCATAACTAAGATCCTCCAGACCCTTTATTAGCTTTGTTGCCCTTCTTTGTACTCGCTCCATTTCCAGTACGTCCCTCCTGAGGACTGGTGCCCAGAACTGGACAGCATACTCCAGGTGCGGGCGGACCAGAGTCTTGTAGAGCGGGAGAATTATCGTTTTATCTCTGCAGTTGATCCCCCTTTTAATGCCAATATTCTGTTTGCTTTATTAGCAGCAGCTTGGCATTGCATGCCATTGCTGAGCCTATCATCCACTAGGACCCCCAGGTCCTTTTCCATCCTAGATTCCCCCAGAGGTTCTCCCCCCAGTGTATAGATTGCATTCATATTTTTGACACCCAAATGCATTATTTTACATTTTTCTACATTGAACCTCATTTGCCATGTAGTCGCCCACCCCATTAATTTGTTCAGGTCTTTTTGCAAGATTTCCACATCCTGCGGAGAAGTTATTGCCCTGCTTAGCTTAGTATCGTCTGCAAATACAGAGATGGAACTGTTTATCCCATCCTCCAGGTCGTTTATGAACAAATTAAATAGGATTGGTCCCAGCACAGAACCCTGGGGGACCCCACTACCCACCCCTGACCATTCTGAGTACTCCCCATTTATCACCACCCTCTGAACACGCCCTTGTAGCCAGTTTTCAATCCATGTACTCACCCTATGGTCCATGCCAACGCACCTTATTTTGTACAGTAAACGTTTATGGGGAACTGTGTCAAATGCTTTTGCAAAATCCAGATACACGTCTACGGGCCTTCCTTTATCTAGATGGCAACTCACCTCCTCATAGAAGGTTAATAGATTGGTTTGGCAAGAACGATTCTTCATGAATCCATGCTGATTACTGCTAATGATATCATTCTTATTACTAAAATCTTGTATATAGTCCCTTATCATCCCCTCCAAGAGTTTACATACTATTGATGTTAGGCTAACTGGTCTGTAATTCCCAGGGATGTTTTTTGGGCCCTTTTTAAATATTGGTGCTACATTGGCTTTTCTCCAATCAGCTGGTACCATTCCAGTCAATAGACTGTCTGTAAAAATTAGGAACAACGGTCTGGCAATCACCTGACTGAGTTCCCTAAGTACCCTCGGATACAAGCCATCTGGTCCCGGTGATTTATTAATGTTAAGTTTCTCAAGTCTAATTTTAATTCCGTCCTCTGTTAACCATGTAGGTGCTTCCTGTGTTGTGTTATGAGGATAAACACTGCAGTTTTGGTTACTGAAGCCCCCCGATTCACTCGTGAAGACTGAGGAGAAGAATAAATTCAATACCCCTGCCATCTCCCCATCCTTTGTAACCAGATGTCCTTCCTCATTCTTTATGGGGCCAATATGGTCTGTCCTCCCTTTTTTACTGTTTACATACTTAAAGAATTTCTTGGGATTTTTTTTGCTCTCCTCCGCTATGTGTCTTTCATGTTCTATCTTAGCCATCCTAATTGCACCCTTACATTTCTTATTGCATTCTTTATAAATTCTGAATGCTATGGATGATCCCTCAACCTTTTTTGAAGGCCTTCTCCTTTGCTTTTATATGCATTTTTACATTGGAGTTAAGCCATCCAGGATGTTTGTTCTGGTATTGTCCTAAAAAGGGTTTGGGGACCCGGGTCCTACCCCAGGGGACATGTATCAATGCAAAAAAAACTTTTAAAAACGGCCGTTTTTTCGGGAGCAGTGATTTTAACTACTTCCCACCCGGCCAATGTACATAAACGGCCGGGTGGGCGCTCTCTCCTTCTGAGTGGACGTTCAGGAACGTCCCTCAGAAGGAGCGGGATCGCGCGCGCGCGTGCCCGCGCAGCGGCGCGATCCCGATGCGCTCGTGTCCCCCGGACACGGCGCATCTCGGATCGGCAGGAGGGCTCTGTGATTGGCCCTCCTGATCACATGACGGCCGTGTCCAATCACAGCCGTCATGTGATGTAAACACAGCCGGTTGCTAGGCGATCAGCTCTCCTCTCCTCACACGGAAGTTGTCGCTAAGGAGGAGAGGAGAGGGGATCGCTGCAGCCGGCTGATGATCAGTGAGTATGAGCTGTTTTTTACAGCTTTTTACTCACTGATCACCAACCTAGTGTCAACACACATGTAAATACATACATGTAAAACACACACATGTCCCCACATAATGTAAAACACACACACATGTCCCCACATAATGTAAAACACACATGTCCCCAAAACACATGTCCCCAAATAATAAAAAAAGATGTCCCCCACATATGTCACACTAAAATCACATGTCCCAATGGTAATCTGCACACATATGTACGTGATCACCTGCACACATCTGTACATGATCATTTGCGTACATATGTCCGTGATCACACAAACCAATTATTATACACTTAACGGGATTTTTTTTATCAAAAACATGTAGCAGAATACATTTTGGCTTAAATTTATGACAAAATTCGATTTTACTGGATTTCTTTTAAAACAGAAAAAAGAAAATATTGTTTTTTTTCCAAATTTCCACTATTTTTGCGCTTATATCGCAAAAAAAAAAAAATGGAGTCGTGAATAAATACCACCAAAAGAAAGCTCTATTTGTGCGAACAAAATGATAAAAATTTTATTTGGGTACAGTGTAGCATGACCGAGTAATTGTCATTAAAAGTGCGAGAGCGCTGAAAGCTGAAAATTGGTCTGGGAAGGAAGGGGGCGAAAGTGCCTAGTATTGAGGTGGTTAATGATGCTTAAAGTAAAAAAAAAAAGTGAAATATTCCTTTAAATATCGTACCTGGGGGGTGTCTATAGTATGCCTGTAAAGTGACGCGTGTTTCCCGTGTTTAGAACAGTCCCTGCACCAAATGTCATTTTTAAAGGAAAAAATCTCATTTAAAACTACTTGCGGGTTTAATGTAATGTCGGGTCCTGGCAATATGGATGAAAATCAGTGAGACAAACGGCATGGGTACCCCCCAGTCCATTACCAGGCCCTTTGGGTCTTGTATGGATATTAAGGGGAACCCCACACCCAAATTAAAATAAGGAAAGGTGTGGGGCCACCAGGCCCTATATACTCTGAACAGCAGTATACAGGCGGTGCAAACAAGACAGGGACTGTAGGTTTGTTGTTAAGTAGAATCTGTTTGTAATTTTGAACATTTTTAACGTGTTTAGCTCCAGCCAAAAAATCTTTTTTAAGCTTTTTGGAAAACATAGGGAAGGGTTATCACCCCTGTGACATTTGTTTTGCTGTCTTTCCTCCTCTTCAGAAGATTTCACCTCACTTTTTGTCCCAATGAAAAATGTTTTTTGAAAATTTGGGTTTTTTTGTGGAACAAGGATTGGAAAGCATCAGTGGAAAGGAGAAATGTTTTTCCCATATTAACTCTTACAGGAGAGAATTTCCCTTCCTAGGGGTAGATTTCATCTCACTTCCTGTTGTCTCCTTCCGTTTGCAAGTAGGAGTCGTTTGTAAGTTATATGTTTGAAAGTAGGGTCCTGCCCTATATACTCAGCAGAAATTTGGGCCTTAGGTGTTGCTGTGGCCACAACACTGTAAGCCCTCACAGGGCCCTGCTGTGAAATATTAGATCAAGAATTGTAATTACATGCCCCTGTTGAACAGGAGCTGAAAAATTAGGCCTTAGACACTGGTGCTGGTGCCACAACACTGCAACCCCTCACAGACACTCTAGTTGGAACGCAGGAACGAGCCCTGCTGCAAAGTATTGCATCAAAAATTGTAATTACACGCCCCTGTTAGACAGGGGCAGAAAAATTGGGCCTTAGGCACTGGTGCTGGTGCCACAAAACACTGCAACCCCTCACAGACACTCTAGTTGGAACGCAGGAACGAGCCCTGCTGCAAAGTATTGCATCAAAAATTGTAATTACACGCCCCTGTTAGACAGGGGCAGAAAAATTGGGCCTTAGGCACTGGTGCTGGTGCCACAACACTGCAACCCCTCACAGACACTCTAGTTGGAATGCAGGAATGAGCCCTGCTGCAAAGTATTGCATCAAAAATTGTAATTACACGCCCCTGTTAAACAGGGGCAGAAAAAATGGGCCTTAGGCACTGGTGATGGTGCCACAACACTGCAACCCCTCACAGACACTCTAGTTGGAATGCAGGAATGAGCCCTGCTGCAAAGTATTACATCAAAAATTGTAATTACACGCCCCTGTTAAACAGGGGCTGAAAAATTGTGCCTTAGGCACTGGTGGTGGCGCCCAGAACCAAAAATGTTCTTACAAGCTATCAGCGTGATGATTGAGGAGGAAGAGGATAATTACTCAGGGATAGTCACTCAGCATCAGCATAGGCAGTCTTTGAAGGGATCTGAGATTTCAAAAAAAATTATTCGGTTACATCAGCATCAGGTGCTTGGTAGCTGGTGGTGATCCAAGACTGATTCATTTTTATGAAGGTCAGTCGATCGACCGAGCCGGTGGACAGACGCACCCTGTGATCGGTTACCACGCCTCCAGCAGCACTGAATGTGCGTTCCGAAAGAACGCTGGATGCAGGACAGGCCAGTAGCTCAATTGCATACTGTGCAAGCTCTGGCCAGTGATCCATCCTCAAGACCCAGTAACCCAGAGCATTTTCGGTGGAAAGGTGTCCAAGTCTGATCTTGCCCCTAGGTATTCCTGCACCATGTAAAACAGACGCTGGCGATGGTTGCTGGAACCGATCATACCTTGGGGCTGCGGACCAAAAAATTGTCTGAATGCATCGGTCAGACGGCCACCTTCTCCACCGCTCCTTCTTTGACTGACCGAAGCCTCAGCAACACGTTGTCCAGAAACAGGAGTTTGTAACCTCCCAGTCTCTGGGAACGCGTTGCACAGACCTTTCTGCAAGGCCTCCCGAAGATGTTTCATCCTCTGCTCCCTCTGCGATGGCAAGATAAGGTCCGCAACCTTACCCTTGTAACGTGGATCAAGGAGGGTTGCCAGCCAGTATTGGTCCTTCTCCTTGATACCACGAATACGAGGATCCTTACGCAGGCTTTGCAGGATCAGGGAGGCCATGCAGCGTAGGCTTGCTGAGGCATTCGGTCCGGAGTCCTCTGGGTCACTAAGGACGACATGGTCCGCAGCCACCTCCTCCCAGCCACGTACAAGTCCATGTGTTTCTTGGGACTGATCCCTTAAAGACTGCTGCTGATGCTGAGTGCAAGGCTCCACCTCCATACTGACACAATCTTCCTCCTCCTCCTCGTCCCCGTCCTCTTCCTGTGTGATCGGCGGGCACACAGGAACACTGTCTGGATAAAGGGGGCCTTGAGAGCTAAGGAAGTCCTCCTCTTCCTGCCTCTGTTCTGCCTCAAGTGCCCTGTCCATTATTCCACGCAGCGTGTGCTCCAACAGGTGGACAAGGGGGACAGTGTCACTGATGCATGCACTGTCACTGCTCACCATCCTCGTGGCCTCCTCAAATGGTGACAGGACAGTGCATGCATCCCTGATCATGGCCCACTGGCGTGGGGAAAAAAACCAAGCTCCCCTGACCCTGTCCTGGTGCCATAGTCGCACAGGTACTCATTGATGGCCCTCTGCTGCATGTGCAGCCGCTGCAGCATGGCCAACGTTGAGTTCCACCTGGTGGGCATGTCACAGATTAGGCGGTTCTTGGGCAGGTTAAACTCCTTTTGGAGGTCCGTCAGCCGAGCACTGGCATTATATGACCGGCGGAAATGCACACAGACTTTCCTGGCCTGCCTCAGGACATCCTGTAAGCCCGGGTACCTGCCCAAGAACTGCTGCACCACCAAGTTAAGGACGTGAGCCAAACAGGGCACATGGGTCATTTGTCCCTGTCGGAGGGCAGAGAGGAGGTTGGTGCCATTGTCGCAAACCACCATTCCTGCCTTAAGTTGGCGTGGCGTCAACCACCTCTGAACCTGCCCCTGCAGAGCTGACAGAACCTCTGCCCCAGTGTGGCTCCTGTCCCCCAAGCACACCAGCTCAAGCACCGCATGGCATCTTTTGGCCTGCGTACTTGCGTAGCCCCTTGAACGACTATGGAGCACCGCTGGTTCCGAGGAAGAGGCCATGGAGGAAGAAGAAGAGGAGGGGGTGGAGGAGAGAAGTGTGTCACAATCATTAGCATTTTGGAGGCGTGGTGGCGGAACAACCTCCAACACTACTGCACCTTGTCCTGCATCCTTCCCAGCTGCCAGCAGAGTCACCCAATGCGCCGTGAAACTTAGGTAACGTCCCTGTCCATGCCTGCTGGACCATGAGTCAGCGGTAATATGCACCTTACCGCTGACCGCCCTGTCCAGCGAGGCATGGACATTGCCTTCCACATGCCGGTAGAGAGCCGGAATCGCCTTCCGTGAGAAAAAGTGGCGTTTGGGTACCTGCCACTGAGGAACCGCACATTCCACAAACTCATGGAAGGGGGCAGAGTCTACTAACCGAAAAGGCAGCAGTGGAAGTGCTAGCAATTTTGCCAAGCTAGCATTCAACCGCTGGGCATGTGGATGGCTGGGAGCAAACTTCTTTCGGCGGTGCAGCAGCTGGGGCAGGGAAATTTGCCTGGTACAATCTGACGTCGGTGTACCAAAAGCAGATTGCCCACAAGTACTTGGCTGTGACACACCTAATTCTACACCTTCATTCCTCTCAGTGCAGGTCTCAGAGAGGACTGAAGGTCTAGTGGGGTTGGAAATCTCAGCTGATGAGGAGCAAGGAGAGGTCCTCTTTGTTCTTTGGTGTGGGTCTTTTAGATACGCTTGCCAACGAACTGCATGGCAGGTCAACATATGTCTGGTCAAGCATGTGGTACCCAAGCGGGAGATGTTTTGGCCACGTGAGATACGCTTGAGACATATGTTGCAAATAGCAGCGGTGCGATCTGATGCACTCGTCTCAAAAAAGGCCCACACCAAAGAACTTTTTGAATAACGCGCAGAGACTGCAGCGCCCTGCACATGTGGAGCTTTGGGGTGTGATGCAGTCAATGTGCTGCCCTTAGGCTGGCCCCTGGAGGGCATCCTGCCTCGTTGGTGATGTGCCGCCTCCTCCTCCTCCTCCTCCTCTCTCCTATCAGGCACCCACGTTGAGTCAGTGACCTCATCATCCCCTCCCTCCTCATCACTGGAGCAAACCTGGCAGTATGCTGCAGCAGGGGGAGCATGACTGCCAGATTGCTGTCCTTCTTGGGCACCCCCTCTGTCCGTGCTCATGTTACTGCCTTCATCGAGCTCAGTATCATCATCAGAGCCTTCCAAACGCTGGGCATCCTCCTGGAGCATGTACCCAACACTGTGGTCAAACAGTTCGAGGGACTCCTCAGGAGGACATGGAGGGGCTAGGGAAGGAGTCACTGATGACATTGAGCCAAGGGAAGAGGCCGCTGCTTTGCCAGACAAAGTACCCTGGGCATGGGTGAGAGAGGATGAAGAGGATGAGGACGGCTTGGTCATCCACTCGACCAAGTCTTCCGCATGTTGCGGCTCAACACAGCCAGCTGCCGAAAAAAAGGCCAAGCGTGTCCCATGGCCACGTGCTGATGAGGATGCACCGTCTCCACGACCAGCACTAGACACAGAGCCTGCTTGCCCTCTCTTATTGGCTTGTGACTGTCTGCCTCTCCTTCTTGGCCTTCCAGACATACTAATGGCCTGTAGTTGCACTAAGCTGGGATATATATATATATATATATATATATATATATATATATATATATGTACTGATACTGCAGCTAGCAAAATCAACTGCCTGCCTGTAGTATGAGAACACCACCAACCTTCTACAGGTAGCTTTAGCTGAATACTGTGAGGTGGACGCACCCCACTAACTTGTAGGTTTAGCTGAACACTGTGAGCAGGATGCACTGCACTAACTGTAAATAGTCTAGCTGCCTGACTGTGGTACTAATAGGATCAAAAGAACACCAGCAATTTTCTTCAGGTAGCTGTATTTACTGTAACAAGACAAGCCTGCCTGTCAGTAAGAAGATAACAGAAACGGATCTAGCTGAACACTGTGAGCAGGACGCACCCCACTAGCTTGTAGGTTTAGCTGAACACTGTGAGGTGGACGCACCCCACTAACTTGTAGGTTTAGCTGAACACTGTGAGCAGGACGCACCCCACTAACTTGTAGGTTTAGCAGAACACTGTGAGCAGGACGCACTGCACTAACTGTAAATAGTCTAGCTGCCTGACTGTGGTACTAATAGGATCAAAAGAACACCAGTAATTTTCTTCAGGTAGCTTTATATACTGTAACAAGACAAGCCTGCCTGTCAGTAGGAAGATAACAGGAACGGATCTAGCTGAACACTGTGAGCAGGACGCACTGCACTAAATGTAAATAGTCTAGCTGCCTGACTGTGGTACTAATAGGATCAAAAGAACACCAGTAATTTTCTTCAGGTAGCTGTAAATACTGTAACAAGACAAGCCTGCCTGTCAGTAGGAAGATAACAGGAACGGATCTAGCTGAACACTGTGAGCAGGACGCACTGCACTAAATGTAAATAGTCTAGCTGCCTGACTCTGGTACTAATAGGATCAAAAGAACACCAGTAATTTTCTTCAGGTAGCTTTATATACTGTAACAAGACAAGCCTGCCTGTTAGTAGGAAGATAACAGGAACGGATCTAGCTGAACACTGTGAGCAGGACGCACTGCACTAAATGTAAATAGTCTAGAAGATAACAGGAACGGATCTAGCTAAACTGAATACAGTGTATATATATATATGCAACACCTGGGATGCATATATATACACAATACACTGTAAGTGCAGCTAACTGACTGACTGTCCTGCCTATTCTAGCTAACTCAAATGAAATGACACTGTCTCTCTCTCTCTCTATCTCTCAGCACACCGGAACACACTGCACAGGGCCGCCGTGCAGGCGGCCTTATATAGTGTGGGTCGTGTACTAAATCCCTTGAGCCATAATTGGCCAAAGCCTCCTTGGCTTTGGCCAATTACGGCTCTCTGTTCAGGCGGCGATGTGATTGGCCAAGCATGCGGGTCATAGTGCATGCTTGGCCAATCATCAGCAAGCAATGCACTGCGATGCCGCAGTGAATTATGGGCTGTGACGCGCCACACGAATTTGGCGCGAACGGCCCATATAGTTCGCAATTCGGCGAACAACCGAACAGCCGATGTTCGAGTCGAACATGGGTTCGACTCGAACACGAAGCTCATCCCTACTGTGGAGAGATAGGAGCTTGCAAATAGCCGACAGCTGAGCAGCCAGCTCAGAGAAGGAAAGGCTGAGCCCAGCCCTGACAGTCAGGTTCAGCCCAGGCCTGGCTCTCAGCCAAGCCAATTTACCTACACTAACAACTGAACTATGTACACTTAGCACACTAGCTAGAGGGTGCTACAACACATTAAAGCACCTACCACCCCTCCCCCTACCCAATCCTCACTTCCTTCTAACTTATTTCCCTTTATTTTTGATCTCTTCTTCCTTCTATTTTTCTCCGTATCTCTACGGCTCCACCCTATAATCTCTTCTCCTTTGAGAAGATATAATGTTATGTTTTGAACGTACATCGGCCAGGAATACATGGTGCAGTCTGGACACTAGTTGTACATGTTGTTTTTTTATATGATGTTGTATGACAGTGTACTATGTTGTACTGTATGTTCTTTCATCTTCACCACTTTGATGCTATGGATCTTGTCTTTTGATTAAATAAAAGATTTGAAAAGAAAAAAAAAACACCTACCACAAAATGCTTTTTTGTTGGAATACAGAATTGTATTTTGTGCAACAACTACTGTTCTGTTTAGTAGAGATATATTCTTCAACCAGTAGATGGCAGTGTTTATAAGTTTGTAGCTCCATCTGTGATATACTCTGTGTCTTTTCCCTAAATAAAGATTCCTGTTTCCTGTCTGCAGTTAAGCAGGAGCAAAACCCATGTGGACGGTGCACTGTCTGTTCTGTAGGGCTATACATATAGAATTTCTAAAATATTTTATGCTTGTTTAATGCTTTTGTGATGCTTTATTGAAGCTTGGCAAATGCCCTGTGTGTGTGTGTTGCTTTTCTATTTGCTTTAAAGAAGCCCACGGGAACCTCCACTAAATAGTAGCTCTACTCAGCAGATTCCCCCGCTCATTAGTACCCCTGTTGAACAGATTCCCAGCTCATTAGTGCCCTTGTTCAGCAGACCCCCTACTCAGTAGTACCCCCAGCACTGCTGATGCATGTCAGAGAAATAACAGAAACCGGGCTTGCCAGTATCAGCACTTTCCCACACGCATGCGCGGTAGAATGATTTTCCGGCGCATGCGGGTGCGCGATACAGCGGAATGGCGTGGGCGCATGCGCTGTAGAATTACGCTCCGGCGCGTGCGGGTGCGCGATACAGCGGAATGGCATGGGCGTATGCGCTGTAGAATTACGATCCGGCGTGTGCAGGTGCGCGATACAGCGGAACGGCACAAGCGCATGCGCACTGGAGCGTGCATAACGTAAATCTCCTTGCTGGTCTACAAAAGGCTGCTCAGTCTCATGTTTTATTGATGGTTTGTCTCTCAGCTTCCTGTGTTCCTGCCTCAGTACTCTGCTTGCTTGTGATTACCTGTTGTGACCCGAATTGACCCTGACCTGCTCTGATCTTCTCCAGTACTTCGACCCCGGCTTGCCTAAGGACTTCTCTACTCTGCCTGCCTTCAGTGTTTTGACCTCGGCTTGTTTAAAGGACTTTCTCCTGTCTCACCTGCTTGACTTCCTGTGTATGACCCTGGCTGGTACTAGGACTTTCTTCTACCCGATTATCTGTGTTTGACCCCCCGCTTCCTCCAAGGACTTCTCTATAGTCTCTACTTACCGGATCCGCTGGGTTAGAGCCCCATCTGGGCATCTCACTCCAGACTCAAGCCTACCGCAGCACGGTGTACCAGCTCTACCTGTAATCATCACTCAAATCCTACCTAGCCTGCTGGTGACTCTTGCCTCTTTGTGCCCTATACCCTCTGTACCACTTCCAGGGGTAGAGTGCGTTTAGCTGTAAGGGGAGCGGCTCTCAGCATCTTGGCCTTAGTGAGTACCCTGATAATGCTCCACTCAGTTGAGACCCATTAGCTCTGCTGGTCCTCTGCTCAGTAGTAACCCCCAGCCCTGCTGATTCCCCACTCAGTAGTAACCCCCAGCCCTGCTGATTCCCCACTCAGTAGTTACCTCCAGCTCTGCTGATCCCCCACTCAGTAGTAACCCCCAGCTCTGCTGATCCTGTGGATCCTCCTCCCCCCCCCCCCGCGCTTTATTGCTCCCATGCTATGTAACACGTGTTAAACTGCTAATTTCTTTTGCTCTGGTCCCTCAGCTCTGATGATCCTCTGCTGCTCAGTCCTCTCTCTTCTTTTGCCATTCACTTTACACTGTCACGTTCCCATGTTGCACACCACGTGTGCTGTCTGTTAGTTGCTCCACTCCAGTTCAGGCCTTGCTCACCTTTCTGCTGCTCCACACTGCACAGCAGATGTGACTTCTGCACCAGACACTCACAGAATATATACACATGAACCGGAAGTAACTACTGATGACATCTTTCCAGTTTGCTTGTTGGTTTCCCAGTGCGTCCTGGGATATCTCATACCTGCAATACCTCCAAAACAAAGTGAAGCAAAAGCTGAATAAAAGCCTCCCAAAAGCTGCAGGTGCTGTTGGCGAATGTTGTTATAGACTTCTATGGAGGCTTTGGAGATGTTTTGAAGCACCAAGAAAGTGACGTGCGGTATAATTGGGCTAGCATTGGGGTTTGTACTGAGCAAGGGAGTCTATACTTTGTGGAGAGGGGGGTCTATACCCCTCTGCAGTGCAATCTTAAACCCAATTTCTCACACCCCCTGCGTTCTGTTGCCATGGTGGGTCCATTCAGGTTTGCCTGTCCATTTTTCAGGCGAACTTGATTAGATGGTCCATTCAACTAGGTGGGTATAAACAGATCAGCACACCAGAACAGGTAGATATAGGACAGCAGCTTCCCTGTGCCGCTCTGACCGTGGAGGAAACCACTTTTGTACCATACACTGTGCCCTCCTGACCTCCTATGTTGTGCCCTATGCACTTTTGAACCCCTGTACTGTGCCCTCCTGATCCCCCTGTCCTCTACCCTGCTGATACCCCATCCACTACCCTGCTGACCCCTATCCTCTGCCCTGCTAATGCCCACATACTACAGACCTCTGGACACTACCTTACATACTGCAAACCTCTGGAAGTTGCCCTGCATACTACTGACCTCCGTACACTGTCCAACATACTACTGACCTCTGTACACTGCCCTACATACTACTGACCTCTGTACACTGTCCTACATACTACTGACCTCTGTACACTGTCCTACATACTACTGAACTATGTACACTGTCCTACATACTACTGACCTCTGTACACTGCTCTACATACTACTGAACTATGTACACTGTCCTACATACTACTGACCTCTGTACACTGCCCTACATACTACTGACCTCTGTACACTGCTCCACATACTACCGACCTCTGTACACTGCTCTTCATCCTACTGACTTCTGTACACTACCCTACATCCTACTGACCTCTGTACACTGCCTTACATACTACCAACCTCTGTACACTGCTCTACATCCTACTGACTTCTGTACACTGCTCTACATACTACCAACCTCTGTACACTGCCCTACATACTACCGACCTCTGTACACTGCTCCACATACTACCAACCTCTGTACACTGCTCTACATCCTACTGACTTCTGTACACTACCCTACATCCTACTGACCTCTGTACACTGCCCTACATACTACTGACCTCTGTACACTGCCCTACATACTACTGACCTCTGTACACTGCCCTACATACTACTGACCTCTGTACACTGCCCTACATACTACTGACCTCTGTACACTGCCCTACATACTACTGACCTCTGTACACTGCCCTACATACTACTGACCTCTGTACACTGCCCTACATACTACTGACCTCTGTACACTGCCCTACATACTACTGACCTCTGTACACTGCTCTACATACTACTGACCTCTGTACACTGCTCTACATACTACTGACCTCTGTACACTGCCCTATATCCTACTGACTTCTGTACACTACCCTACATACTACTGACCTCTGTACACTACTCTACATACTACCGACCTCTGTACACTGCTCTACATACTACTGACCTCTGTACACTGCCCTATATACTACTGACCTCTGTACACTGCTCTACATACTACTGACCTCTGTACACTACCCTACATACTACCGACCTCTGTACACTGCCCTATATAGTACTGACCTCTGTACACTGCTCTACATACTACTGACCTCTGTACACTGCCCTACATACTACTGACCTCTGTACACTGCTCTACATACTACTGACCTCTGTACACTGCTCTACATACTACTGACCTCTATACACTCCCCTACATACTACTGACCTCTGTACACTGCTCTACATACTACTGACCTCTGTACACTGCCCTATATCCTACCGACTTCTGTACACTGCTCTACATACTACTGACCTCTATACATTCCCCTACATACTACTGACCTCTGTACACTGCCCTATATAGTACTGACTTCTGTACACTACCCTACATACTACTGACCTCTGTACACTGCTCTACATACTACTGACCTCTGTACACTGCCCTACATACTACTGACCTCTGTACACTGCTCTACATACTACTGACCTCTGTACACTGCCCTACATACTACTGACCTCTGTACACTGCCCTACATACTACTGACCTCTGTACACTGCCCTACATACTACTGACCTCTGTACACTGCCCTACATACTACTGACCTCTGTACACTGCCCTACATACTACTGACCTCTGTACACTGCTCTACATACTACTGACCTCTGTACACTGCTCTACATACTACTGACCTCTGTACACTGCCCTATATCCTACTGACTTCTGTACACTACCCTACATACTACTGACCTCTGTACACTACTCTACATACTACCGACCTCTGTACACTGCTCTACATACTACTGACCTCTGTACACTGCCCTATATACTACTGACCTCTGTACACTGCTCTACATACTACTGACCTCTGTACACTACCCTACATACTACCGACCTCTGTACACTGCCCTATATCCTACCGACTTCTGTACACTGCTCTACATACTACTGACCTCTATACATTCCCCTACATACTACTGACCTCTGTACACTGCCCTATATAGTACTGACTTCTGTACACTACCCTACATACTACTGACCTCTGTACACTGCTCTACATACTACTGACCTCTGTACACTGCCCTACATACTACCGACCTCTGTACACTGCCCTATATCCTACTGACTTCTGTACACTGCTCTACATACTACTGACCTCTATACACTCCCCTACATACTACTGACCTCTGTACACTGCCCTACATACTACTGACCTCTGTACACTGCTCTACATACTACTGACCTCTGTACACTGCTCTACATACTACTGACCTCTGTACACTACCCTACATACTACCGACCTCTGTACACTGCCCTATATCCTACTGACTTCTGTACACTGCTCTACATACTACTGACCTCTATACACTCCCCTACATACTACTGACCTCTGTACACTGCCCTATATAGTACTGACCTCTGTACACTGCTCTACATACTACTGACCTCTGTACACTGCCCTACATACTACTGACCTCTGTACACTGCTCTACATACTACTGATCTCTGTACACTGCCCTACATACTACTGACCTCTGTACACTGCTCTACATACTACTGACCTCTGTACACTGCTCTACATACTACTGACCTCTGTACACTGCCCTACATACTACTGACCTCTGTACACTGCCCTACATACTACTGACCTCTGTACACTGCCCTACATACTACCGACCTCTGTACACTGCCCTATATACTACTGACCTCTGTACACTGCCCTACATACTACTGACCTCTGTACACTGCCCTACATACTACTGACCTCTGTACACTGCCCTATATCCTACTGACTTCTGTACATTACCCTACATACTACCGACCTCTGTACACTGCTCTACATACTACTGACCTCTGTACACTACTCTACATACTACTGACCTCTGTACACTGCTCTACATACTACTGACCTCTGTACACTGCCCTACATACTACTGACCTCTGTACACTACTCTACATACTACTGACCTCTGTACACTGCTCTACATACTACTGACCTCTGTACACTGCTCTACATACTACTGACCTCTGTACACTACTCTACATACTACTGACCTCTGTACACTCCCCTACATACTACTGACCTCTGTACACTGCTCTATATTCTACTGACTTCTGTACAGTACCCTATATACTACTGACCTCTGTACACTGCCCTACATTTTACTGACTTCTGTAAACTACCCTACATACTACTGACTTCTGTAAACTACCCTACATACTACTTACCTCTGTACACTGCCCTACATCCTACTGACTTCTGTAAACTACCCTACATACTACTGACCTCTGCACACTGCCCTACATCCTACTGACTTCTGTAAACTACCCTACATACTACTGACCTCTGCACACTGCCCTACATACTACTGACTTCTGTACACTGCTCTACATGTTTCTAATCCCTGTACAGTGCTCTACCTACATTCCCTATATATTACCACATTCTTCACTATATATAGGTCAACTAAGATTCTAACCACACCCCCTTTAAACCATGCCCAAAATTTAGCGTAATTTAAACAATGCCAATTTTTCACTCCTGCTAGACCACGCCTACAAATAAATACCCTGGCCCTAATTGATAATAATCTCCTACAGAAAAAAAAAGTTTTTTTTGAGAATGTTGGCAACTATGCACTCGAGACTGACCAGATCACAAACAGGGATGCAGAACCTGACTTCCCAGAGGTAGGGGGAGGTGGAGGGGGGGATCTCTATGACTGGAAGGGTGTCTCTGTTTTGATTTACCTGGTCCCCGCAAACATTTTCAATACAGTAGCAGCATATCTCAGAGATGTCCGTGATGGAGCAAACATTGCACCAGCCCAGCTTGAGCCTTGAGGTGTAACACCATGTGTGAGGCAGAGCAGATCTGATCAGTGCTATGTTTAGTACTGTCATTTGGGCTCTCTCTGCATCTGGATCTCTGGGGGGAGGATCATGATGGCTGGAGTGGGTAGTGTCCCCCTCTCTTTTTATTTTTGGAGGAGGGGAGCGAGCAGCAGCTGTTTGGGGTGGTCTGTATCTTGTGGGTATGGCTGTCAGGCATCTCCATCCTGCACACAGTCATCTACCATGTCATCTCCATCCTGCACACAGTCATCTACCATGTCATCTCCATCCTGCACACAGTCATCTACCATGTCATCTCCATCCTGCACACAGTCATCTACCATGTCATCTCCATCCTGCACACAGTCATCTACCATGTCATCTCCATCCTGCACACAGTCATCTACCATGTCATCTCCATCCTGCACACAGTCATCTACCATGTCATCTCCATCCTGCACACAGTCATCTACAATGTCATCTCCATCCTGCACACAGTCATCTACCATGTCATCTCCATCCTGCACACAGTCATCTACCATGTCATCTCCATCCTGCACACAATCATCTACCATTTCATCTCCATCCTGCACACAGTCATCTACCATGTCATCTCCATCCTGCACACAATCATCTACCATGTCATCTCCATCCTGCACACAGTCATCTACCATGTCATCTCCATCCTGCACACAGTCATCTACCATGTCATCTCCATCCTGCACACAGTCATCTACCATGTCATCTCCATCCTGCACACAGTCATCTACCATGTCATCTCCATCCTGCACACAGTCATCTACCATGTCATCTCCATCCTGCACACAGTCATCTACCATGTCATCTCCATCCTGCACACAGTCATCTACCATGTCATCTCCATCCTGCACACAGTCATCTACCATGTCATCTCCATCCTGCACACAGTCATCTACCATGTCATCTCCATCCTGCACACAGTCATCTACCATGTCATCTCCATCCTGCACACAATCATCTACCATGTCATCTCCATCCTGCACACAGTCATCTACCATGTCATCTCCATCCTGCACACAATCATCTACCATGTCATCTCCATCCTGCACACAGTCATCTACCATGTCATCTCCATCCTGCACACAGTCATCTACCATGTCATCTCCATCCTGCACACAGTCATCTACAATGTCATCTCCATCCTGCACACAGTCATCTACCATGTCATCTCCATCCTGCACACAGTCATCTACCATGTCATCTCCATCCTGCACACAGTCATCTACCATGTCATCTCCATCCTGCACACAGTCATCTACCATGTCATCTCCATCCTGCACACAATCATCTACCATGTCATCTCCATCCTGCACACAGTCATCTACAATGTCATCTCCATCCTGCACACAGTCATCTACCATGTCATCTCCATCCTGCACACAGTCATCTACCATGTCATCTCCATCCTGCACACAATCATCTACCATGTCATCTCCATCCTGCACACAGTCATCTACCATGTCATCTCCATCCTGCACACAGTCATCTACCATGTCATCTCCATCCTGCACACAGTCATCTACCATGTCATCTCCATCCTGCACACAATCATCTACCATGTCATCTCCATCCTGCACACAGTCATCTACCATGTCATCTCCATCCTGCACACAGTCATCTACCATGTCATCTCCATCCTGCACACAGTCATCTACCATGTCATCTCCATCCTGCACACAGTCATCTACCATGTCATCTCCATCCTGCACACAATCATCTACCATGTCATCTCCATCCTGCACACAGTCATCTACCATGTCATCTCCATCCTGCACACAGTCATCTACCATGTCATCTCCATCCTGCACACAATCATCTACCATGTCATCTCCATCCTGCACACAGTCATCTACAATGTCATCTCCATTCTGCACACAGTCATCTACCATGTCATCTCCATCCTGCACACAGTCATCTACCATGTCATCTCCATCCTGCACACAATCATCTACCATGTCATCTCCATCCTGCACACAGTCATCTACCATGTCATCTCCATCCTGCACACAGTCATCTACCATGTCATCTCCATCCTGCACACAGTCATCTACCATGTCATCTCCATCCTGCACACAGTCATCTACCATGTCATCTCCATCCTGCACACAGTCATCTACCATGTCATCTCCATCCTGCACACAGTCATCTACCATGTCATCTCCATCCTGCACACAGTCATCTACCATGTCATCTCCATCCTGCACACAGTCATCTACCATGTCATCTCCATTCTGCACACAGTACTCTACCATGTCATCTCCATCCTGCACACAGTCATCTACCATGTCATCTCCATCCTGCACACAGTCATCTACCATGTCATCTCCATCCTGCACACAGTCATCTACCATGTCATCTCCATCTTGCACACAGTCATCTACCATGTCATCTCCATCCTGCACACAGTCATCTACCATGTCATCTCCATCCTGCACACAGTCATCTACCATGTCATCTCCATCCTGCACACAGTCATCTACCATGTCATCTCCATCTTGCACACAGTCATCTACCATGTCATCTCCATCTTGCACACAGTCATCTACCATGTCATCTCCATCCTGCACACAGTCATCTACCATGTCATCTCCATCCTGCACACAGTCATCTACCATGTCATCTCCATTCTGCACACAGTCATCTACCATGTCATCTCCATCCTGCACACAGTCATCTACCATGTCATCTCCATCTTGCACACAGTCATCTACCATGTCATCTCCATCCTGCACACAGTCATCTACCATGTCATCTCCATCCTGCACACAGTCATCTACCATGTCATCTCCATCCTGCACACAGTCATCTACAATGTCATCTCCATCCTGCACACAGTCATCTACCATGTCATCTCCATCCTGCACACAGTCATCTACAATGTCATCTCCATCCTGCACACAGTCATCTACAATGTCATCTCCATCCTGCACACAGTCATCTACCATGTCATCTCCATCTTGCACACAGTCATCTACCATGTCATCTCCATCCTGCACACAGTCATCTACCATGTCATCTCCATCCTGCACACAGTCATCCACCATGTCATCTCCATCCTGCACACAGTCATCTCCTTCCAGAAGCTTGACCTGTAGAGCCCCTCAGATGACCTACATCTGAACCCACAGCAATTACCCAGACTTTACACTAGAGGGTGCTACACCCCCATAACCCTTACACTTATACAGCTGTAACCCTAACACTAACCTATGCATGTAGACTTCCTATAGCTCTGACTTTCACATTAATCCTCCCTGTGACCCTAAATGGAAGAAACACCGCTCTACTGACCAGCCCATGTGACATGAAAGTAAAGAGCAGCCTCAGCCTACGTGTCTCGACCAAACCCCCTCCCCCATGCATCATAGGGTCCCTCCAGGTCACCCTAACACTAACCCTGACACCAACCATCACACTGACTCTCCTTGTTACCCTAATGTTATTAACAACTGTCCGGGCAACCCTAACTGCAGGCCTCTCCCTTGCCCTCCCTGCAACCTTAACATTAACCTCTCTGTAGCCCGAAAACTAACCCTCCCTCTAACCGTAACACTAAACTGCACAGTAAATAGCCTGTAACTTTAAGACTGGCCATAGGTGGATCCGTTTTTTTCAGTCAGCCAGTGGGCTAATCGAAAAAAATGTTATACAGATTCCCCCATCCATACAAACGAGATGGATGGGGGAGTCCTCCTTACTCTGTCATTGAATTCTGGCAGCAGGACTCCTCCGCTGTCAGAATACACTGATCAGCGCGGATTGCCTACAGCGCTGATCGAACACAAATTTTCCAACATGCCCGTTCGTGAGAAGTCGATCATTAGATTAGAAAGGGAATGGCCATAGGTGGGTCAAATATTGGCCAGACCCTGCTGAACAATCCAAATGTCAATCCATCTATGGCCAGCCTAATACTTACTCTCCCTAAAATCCTAGCACCAGCCTTCACTGTTATGCAGCGTACACACGACCGGACTTTCTGGGAAACTAGGTCCGACGGTCTTCTCGACGGACTTCCGACGGACCTTCTGAATGGATGCACTTGCCTATACACGATCGGACTTTCCGGCAGACTAGGTCCGCCGGCCTTCCCGACGGACTTCCGACGGAGTTACGGCGGACTTTCCGAATGAACGGACTTGCCCACACACGGACAAGTCCGTTCATTTTGAACGTGACTCGGGTACGACTAGAAAGGAAGTCAATCTCGCCGCTTTGGGGCGCCCCCCCCCACCCCAAAGCACCTTGTCCCCATGTTGATGAGGACAAGGGCCTCTTCCCGACAACCCTGGCCGTTGGTTGTCGGGGTCTGCGGGCGGGGGGCTTATCGGAATCTGGGAGCCCCCTTTAATAAGGGGGCCCCCAGATCCCGGCCCCCCACCCTATGTGAATGAGTATGGGGTACATGGTACCCCTACCCATTCACCTAGGGAAAAAGTGTCAATAAAAAAAACACACTAGACAGGTTTTTAAAGTAATTCATTAGACAGCTCCGGGGGTCTTCTTCCGACTTCGGGGGTCTCTCTGGCCTCTTCTCCCGGCGTCCGGTTCTTCTGCCGGCTTCTCCGCTATCTTCTGCCGCTCTTTTGCTAGCGGTGGCCCGGACTTCTGCCTTCTTGTCTTCTTCCCTCTTCTCTTCTTCCGATGTTGATACAACGCTCTCTCCGGCTGTAATGCTCTCTGAGCGCTCCGCTATGACTTATATAGGCGGTGACCCCGCCCCCTTAAGATGTCACAGTATCTGGGCATGCTGGGACTATGACATTTTAAGGGGGGCATGGTCAACATTACCAGGTGATGTTGAGGGCATGCGGCCTGGTACGGCTCAGGAGGGGGGGCGCTCGCTCGTCCCCACCCCCTTTCCTGACCGGCCGGGCTGCGTGCACGGATAGGGGTCTGGTATGGATTTTGGGGGGGACCCCACGCCGTTTTTTCGAGGTAGGGGTGCTCCTCTTAAAATCCATACCAGACCTAAGGGCCTGGTATGCCCCGCACTCGCCGCAATAGGAAAATTTGTTTTTCCTATTGCAGCGAGCGCGAGATGCAGTACCCTGCCCTTGCGTCGTATCTGGTCCGTCGGACCAGCATACAGACGAACGGGCTTTCCGTTAGGAACTGAGTCCGGCAGAGTTACGACGTAAAGATTTGAAGCAAGTTTCAAATCTAAACGGTCCCTCGGAAGTCCGATGCAGCCCACACACGGTCGGATTGTCCGCCGGATTCAGGCCGTCGGACCAGTGCGGTCGGAAAGTCCGCCCGTGTGTACGCGGCATAAGCCTAAATCTAACCATAACACACACACACATCTTGTAACAAAAGTGCCAACAAAGCTGAATAATAAAATAAATAAGTACAAATTTGAAAGTAGAAAAGTGTCAATGAAAGTGATCTTTGCAGGTAAAATAAATGGTCAGGTGAGCTTGCACGTATCATAATTGCCAGGCCCACTGTCAACCACCTGGAAGGAGGAGAGGTTCTGGATGTGTTACATACACATGTGGGAGCCAATCACCTCTTCTTTGATCGTAATCTTGAAATCAGTGTTTTAGTTTATCCCATAGATGATCAGTAGGGATGAGGTCAGTGGTCAAGCCATGTCGTTATGGAGATGATGGAGGAAAAGTACTGGCTCATTCCAATTAATTAAAAGAGGTGATCACAAGGGTTGAGGTCAGGACTCTGTGCAGGATACTCCAGTTCCTCCACACCAGACTGGCCAAACCATGTCTTCATGAAGATGTTAGATGAGAAGACCTGGATCATTTCAATTGATCCCATAGGTGATCAGTAGGGTTGAGGTCAGGGCTCTGTGAAGGATACTCTAGTTCCTCCACACCTAACTAGTCAAACCATGTCTTTATGTAAATGTTGGATGAAAAGACCTGACTCATTCCAATTTACCCCAAAGGTGTTCAGTAGGGTTGAGGTCAGGGCTCTGTGCAGGACATTCCAGTTCTTCCACACCAAACTGGTCAAGCCATGTCTTTATGGAGATGTTGGAGGAGAAGACCTGGCTCATTCCAATTTATCCCATAGGTGATCAGTAGGGTTCAGGTCAGGGCTCTGTGCAGGACATTCCAGTTCTTCCACAACAAACTGGTCAAGCCATGTTGTTATGGAGATGTTGGGGGAGAAGACCCGGCTCATTCCAATTTATCCCAAAGGTGATCAGTTGGGTTGAGGTCAGGGCCTCTGTGCAGGACATGCCAGTTCCTCTACGCCAAACTGGCCAAACCATGTCTTTATGAAGATGTTGAATGAGAAGACCCGGCTCATTCCAATTTATCCCAAAGGTGACCAGTTGGGTTGAGGTCAGAGCTCTGTGCAGGACACTCCAGTTCCTCCACCCCATACTCATTAATGCGAGGGGTTGTATCTTGGTACCCCCTTATTGTTAAAGGGGTTTTCCAGATTCCAATAAGCCTCCCGCACCCACAGACTCCCACATCTTTGCCCTGGGCGCTGGATGACCTTGTCCCAGCACTGCATAAGCCACATTGGATGCTGCAGGGTCTTCACTGTCACCAGTCTAGTGGTGTGGTCCTGGAAGCGTTCTTCTCACCTGTATTTTATGACACGCTTGTTATGGTCATGCATTTGTGAGTATATCACTTGTTTTTATCTATTTGATAAAATTTTATGGTGGTAATGCATTAGGTCTGTGCTGGCGTGACTCACTAAAATGCATCTACCCCATGAGTTAAATATCGCCCATGTGACACATGGTTGCACTATTTGCTGGATAGCGTTTTGTAACTTCCGAACCCTGTTCCGTAAATCTCCCAGGCTGACTCGTCTCAACCTTCGGCAAAACACGAAACGGTACAAAATAAAATACTTTTTAATTGCCTCCATAGACGACTCCTTAATATCGCCTAAATATTTATGAAATGAAACCTCTGAAGCCATATTAAGTAATTTGCCTTGACTGGTGCCTGCACGGTCCTCATTCTCCGCACATATGACAATACTTTTTTTTTACACCAGCAAACCCCCCCCCCCCCCCCAACCACCAAAACCGTCTGCCGATTAACAAAGACCTTTCCACAAAGGAGATTCTGTCCGGTTTGTAAGGCGGTGGTGTAAAATTCGGACTGTAGGGCCACAGTTCAGCGCTTTAATGTGGAACAGTTGGAGGGTGGGGACCGGAGCGGAGGTTGGCCTATTCTCTGAAGGGTCTACTTTAGTCACACCACCTGCTCCCCCTTTTATTCCCGGGCCTAACCAGTCAGGACAATATGAACAGCCGGCTGTTTGGTCTCAATACCTCGAACACACAGCACCAGACGTTGCAAGCCGTGTTAAGAAAAGATAAATTAAGTGATCAATACGTACTGGGACCTGTTTAGCAGTTGAGGGCAATGACAGATCAGACAAGTAAAAAAAAAAAAAAAAAAGTCAAACAGTCATGTCTTACACTGAGCCCGGGAGGAGGGGAGGGGGGGGGGGGGGGGCGAGCGATCGGAGGAGGCACAAGAGTCTCTGAGCAGATCCCGGGGTCACCATTTATGTCATGAGATGAAGACAATATCTAATGAGATAAACAATGTAGCAAATGTATCAATCGCTAAGTTCTCAAATAAGCTTTCATATGTCAACGTCACTTCAAAGGTCATTTTCCATCAGTCTTCGGCTTTCATTAAAATAATCCCTGGTGATCCTGCCATGAGGGTCCTTGTTTGGTCAGTTCCTGGTAATGGTGACAACTCTTTGTCTCTTGCGTTGTCACCAGGGCTTTTTTCTCTCACAGAATAGGTCCCGGGACAGGGTCATGTAGAGCCCAGGGGCGAACGTGCCAAATTGCTCCCCACCCCCCAAGATGTATCATTACCAGTATGTGTCAGCAAACCCCCCCCCCCTAAAAGAAATCAAATACTAACCTGCATACTTCCCCCTAAGCATAAATCCTCCTTTCCCCCAGTACAAATCCACCCCCTGCTGAAAACTCCCCTCCTGGCACAAATCTTTGCCCCCCCCCATCTGAAATCCTTTCTCTCCCCATATGCACCCAGCACAAATAACCCCCCCCCCAAAAAAAAAACCCAAAATCTTTCCCCTCCTAGCACAAGTCCTCTACCCCTCAAACTTCCCCTCCAAGCACAAATCCTCTCTCCCCCATTCCAAATCCACCCTCTTAGCACTAATACCCTCCAATCATCCCTACTAGCATAACCCCCCCCCCCCCAAAAAAAAATTCAAACACTCCCCCTAAGCATAAATCCCCCTTTCCCCCAGTACAAATCCACCCCCTGCTGAAAACGCCCCTCCTGGCACAAATCTTTGCAATTCTCTCTTTGAAATTCTCTCTCTCCCCATATACATCCAGCACAAATAATCCCCCCCTTCCCAAAAAAACTTCCCCCTCCTAGCACAAATCCTCTACCCCTCAAACTTCCCCTCCAAGCACAAATCCTCTCTCCCCCACTCCAAATCCACCCTCTTAGCACAAATACCCTCCAATCATCGCCACTAGCATAAAACCTCCCCCCACCCCAAAAAAAAATCTAACACTAATCTGCATATCCCGTGACCACGTCCACTTGTGACAAAACGAAGTAGGGAGGAGGAGCTACGCCCTGACGTCATCGCTGAGTCCCCGGAGCATACGGGCTTTGTATAAGCCGGCCGGCTAATCTTTTACATGCGTTTTACTCTTCTTTTTATGTAAGTTGCCACCTGTTTTTTATACTTCAATAAATGTAACAGGCTCACACTATGTGGAGTATTTCTGTTTTTTTGGCATAATATTGGTTCCTGCTGATCCTGTCTGCTGACCACCTTTGCTGACACCTTGGAGACCAGGGCTTGCCAGAGAGATCCCGGGCTGGGGTTGCAGCCACTCGTTTTGTGTGGTCCCCTGTAATAAGGGACCAACACATTCTGGTAAGCGGCAGTACTTTTTAACGGTGGAGGAGATTTTCACATTTCACTAGCCACTTCAGTTTGAACTCTCACCACTCATCACTGTGGATTCACCTTCCATTGGAATCTATTTGATTATGTGACGTTTATTCATACAGACTGTCTTTTATGGACTGATTTTGTATCATCATAAAATATTCACTTTCACATTTGGTATCCAATCACGTTATGGGTTATTTGATACACCTATTTTAATCTGTAGATACCAATATGTATCATTAATTATTGGTTTGTTATTTCACGCAATATTTGTTTGGTGTATATTTTTGCAAATCTCATTGCTTTGCGCGACTTTTTATTTTATTTATACTAATCTGCATACTCCCCCTAAGCATAAATCCCCCTCCCCCCCTCAGTACAAATCCACCCCCTGCTGAAAACGCCCCTCCTGGCACAAATCCCCCCACATCTGAAATTCTCTCTCTTCCCATATATACCTAGCACAAAAAATCCCCCCCTTCCCAAAAAAAACAAAAAACTTCCCCCTCCTAGCACAAATCCTCTACCCCTCAAACTTCCCCTCCAAGCACAAATCCTCTCTCCTCCACTCCAAATCCACCCTCCTAGCATAAATACCCTCCAATCATCCCTACCAGCATAAATCCCCCCCACCCCCAAAAAATCAAACACTAATCTGCATACTCCCCCTAAGCATAAATCCCCCCTTTCCCCCAGTATAAATCCCCCCCCGCATCTGAAATCCTCTCTCTCCCCATATGCACCCAGTACAAATAACCCCCCCTTCCCAAAAAAACAAAAAACTTCTCCCTCCTAGCACAAATCCTCTCTCCCTCACTCCAAATCCACCCTCTTAGCACAAATACCCTCCAATCATCCCTACTAGCATAAATCCCCCCCCCCAAAAAAATCGAACACTAATCTGCATACTCCCCCATAAGCATAAATCCCCCCTTCCTCTCAGTGTAATTCCACACACCTGCTGAAATCGCACAAACACCTGGCACAAATCTTTGCCCCCCCATGATCAAATCCTCTCTCTCCTCATATGCCCCCAGCACAAATTAACCCCCCCCCCCAAAAAAAAATCAAACACTAATCTGCATAACCCCCCCCCACCTCCTTGCAGTACAATTCCACCCCCCCTACTGAAATCGCCCCTCCTGGCACAAATATTTGCCCCCCCCCCCCTTTAAATCTTTTTTTTTATTATTATTTCTTTTATTTAAAATATTTTTTTAACACTGTACCTTTATTTTTTATTTTTTATTTTTTTGGATCAACTTTATTGCTATCTCAAGAGATTAACAACATCCCTAACGTTCTAATCTTTTATGTTATGTACTTTCCTGTATGTGATTTCAATAAATTTAATTGTTTAAAAAAATCAAGAAAAAAATAAAATAAAATAAACATCCCTTGTGACAACATGGGCCATGACAGGTCCTCTTAGTCTATTAGACCCCCAGATCTCTCCTCTGGGCACCAAAGCATCAGATCAAACCGAGATCGGTTTGCTCAGATGCTTCCACGAGCCAGACACCCGGAGGTGACAAAATCCTTGTCGCTTCCGGTTTCTGACATCACACAGTGGGAGGAACAAAGTTAGTCCAATGGGAAGGGAGAGCCCGGTAATGGGGGGGCGACAGGAAGGTGGGAGGACCCCCATCCGCCACCTGTAGAAGTGATCAAGTGGCTTTATAGCCACTTAAATCACTTCTACATAAAAGAGAATCACCACCTGAAAATGTTGATACCGGGATGATGTCTATAACCCGTCGCTGTGTCTAAAAGGCCAAGGCACAGAAGTGGTTAAAAAGCTGTCCTTGAGCTCCACTCAGTGACTTTGCCTAGGCTGGGATGATGTCATCAGTCTGCTGCAGGCAGGAGGAAGCATTTCCTCAGTGTCCCCTCCCATTCAACATTGTAACTTTGTAGCAAGGCTGGCTGATCTGTGTCAGACATTTGTGAACACAGCCAAGAACTGCACAGCAACCAGGATTTACATGACACGTGAGTCATTTCTGAGCCGTCATCTCAGTCCAGGAAGGCAATGATGACCCTGGATGACTCCTGAACAAAGATGGCGCCGTCCTTCTGGAGAGAAAAGCAGATGAAGGCAGTGTCAGGGGGAGTACTGTGATCTCTGTGAGACGGAATAAATACCTGGAAGTGATAGACTGACACAAAATATACCGGTCCTCTTTAAATCTTTACACCAGTCAATATCTTTTTTTCAAGTTTGGAAGGAGCGAGGAAAGGTTGGAGTCTTTGTTCCATTGCTGAGATTATTCCTCGCTTTCTGTACCAGTTGATGATTTATGTGTCACTGTGTAACATGGTGTCACCAGGACAGGAAGTGAGAGGAAATCTCCTCAGGGGGGACACAGACAGTGATGAAAACCTGACAAGGTCTCTAATCCTTTGCTACTCTGTCCAAAACTAAGTTGTTGTTTTTAAAAGTTGAGTATTAATAACTTTGTGTTTCGTTTGTTGAAGTTTATAATGGAAAATGATTTCACCAGCGGTCGCCATCAGCAGCCCACCAATCTCCATCCTTCCTCCTGTTTTCTGTCTGATTCCATATGCTGGCTGCTCCCTCGTCCCATATGCTTCCCATTAACACGCTGCAATTGTGTCTATTCTGTGACACCATATGCCACTCGGCATTGTCCGGAGACACTTTGTAGCTGTCATTGATCCAACACAAACAAACAAGGGGGGCCGGGTGGTGAAAATAAACTAACTGCAGGTTAGAGCCCCTCTGATGTGTAAAGAGGAGGATGGAACTCAATTGTCAGCGCCTGAAATAAAAACTGTCTGTTCTACGTCATAATTACCAGCCCTGTACCAGTGCAAGGATATGATGTAATGTAAAATAACAGCACAGCAATTGTTTTAGATGTTTCCTCGATTGGTTGTGTATCGATTGTAGCAATTTTACAGAGCATCCCGCATCATCTAGTACCTCCAAGAACTCTACAGAGCATCCTTTTCATCGAGTACCTCCAAGAATTCTCCAGAGCACCCTGTATTATCTAGAACCTCCAAAACCGCCCCCGAGCATCCTATGTCATCGAGTACCTCCAAGAATTCTCCAGAGCACCCTGTATCATCTAGAACCTCCAAAACCGCCCCCGAGCATCCTATGTCATCTAGTACCTCCAAGAATTCTCCAGAGCACCCTGTATCATCTAGAACCACCAAGAACCCCCCAGAGCATCCTGTGTCCTCTAGTACCTCCAAGAATTCTCCAGAGCACCCTGTATCATCTAGAACCACCAAGAACCCCCCAGAGCATCCTGTGTCCTCTAGTACCTCCAAGAATTCTCCAGAGCACCCTGTATCATCTAGAACCACCAAGAACCCCCCAGAGCATCCTGTGTCCTCTAGTACCTCCAAGAATTCTCCAGAGCACCCTGTATCATCTAAACTCCAAGAACCCCCCAGAGCATCCTGTATCATCTAGAACAGGGATATG
The DNA here is from genome assembly GCA_037952835.1 of Lithobates septentrionalis. Lineage (NCBI taxonomy): Eukaryota > Metazoa > Chordata > Amphibia > Anura > Ranidae > Lithobates > Lithobates septentrionalis. The sequence goes on from JBBDGP010002335.1 coordinate 394,236, forward strand.
CAATTAGCGGACCTCCAGCTGTTGCAGAACTACAAGTCCCATGAGGCATAGCAAGACTCTGACAGCCACAAGCATGACACCCAGAGGCAGAGGCATGATGGGACTTGTAGTTTTGCAACAGCTGTAGATCCGCTAATTGCATATCCCTGATCTAGAACCTCCAAGAACCCCCCAGAGCATCCTGTGTCATCTAGTACATTCAAGAACTCTGCAGAACTACCTGTGTCATCTAGTGCCCCATCCCCAGAGCATCCTGTATCATTGAGTACCTCCAAGAACCCCCTGGAAGACCATGTGTCATCTAGTTTCTTCAAGAGCCCCCCAGGGCATCCTGTATCGTCTAGTACCTCCAAGAACCCCTGAGAACACCCTGTGTCATCTAGCTATGCATGGGAGCTCCTCATCACATCAGAGTCAGCCCCTATACATCAAAGACATCTTTATCATTAACCCCCATCACATCAGAGCCTCCATCACATTTGAGTCCCCCCAGTCACAGAGCCCCCCAATCACACAGTCCTCCATCACAAAGCCCTCAATCAGAAAGTCTCCTCTTTACATCTGTGACCTACTTTTTGGCTTCTGCAAAGTGGTAGAGGGTGGGAGGAGGCCTGGAGGTGGCGAACTTCCATCCTATCCTAAATGTTGGGAGTGGCCCTGCATGTCGCCGGCCCTGGATCAGATTCATGCAGTCATAGTTCCAGTCAAAGCATCCTGTATCCTCTAGTACATCCAAGAATTCTCCAGAGCATCCTGTATCATCTAGAACCTGCAAGAACCCCCCCCCCCAGAGCATCCTGTATCATCTAGTACCCCCCAAAAAAACAGAGCATCCTGTGTCATCTAGTGTCCCCCCTTCCCCAGAGCATCCTGTATCATCTAGTACCTCCAAGAACCCCCCTCCCCAGAACAACCTGTGTCATCTAGTTCCTCCAAGAGCCCCCCAGGGCATCCTGTATCGTCTAGTACCTCCAAGAACCCCCGAGAACACCCTGTGTCATCTAGTTCCCCCCCTTGATCTAGTGACTTTGAACGTACCCTGTGCACCCCCTTGACTCCAGTGGCTTACAGAGAATACTGTGTCATCTAGTGACTCAAGTGTATCATGCAGTGACTTCAAGAGCACATATATGTGTCCCATGTCTCTTCAAGTGCACACTAGAGCATCCTGTATTACATAATGACACCAAGTTCGTCCTTGTGTCTCCACCCCACTGCACCCTGTTTCATTATGTGTGTGCCCCTGTGCCTCCAAATGCCCACAGATCACCCTATATAATCTAGTGCCTCTAGTGACTTCATGTAAACCCATGTGCATGTCTCCAAGAGAACCCTGTGTCATCTAGTGACTCCAAGTGTGCCCCTATGTACCCTTGTATCCCCAAGTGTACCCCAGTGCGCTCTGTGCCATCTAGGGACTCCTAGTGCACCCCTGTGTACCCCCATGTATCAGAGAGCATCCCGAAGCACCACATGTCATCTAGTGACTCCATGTGCAGCTCAGTGCACCCTGTTTCATCTAGTGACTCCGGTGTCCCCCAGAGCATCCTGCGACACCTAGTGACTCCAAGAGCCCCCCAGAGTACTGTAGTCATCTAGAGACTCTAGTGTCCTCCAAACATTCTGTTTCATCTAGTGACTCCAAGAGGCCCCCAAAGCAACCTGTATCATCTAGTGACTCCAGTGCACCCCTCTGTCTCCAGGTGCACCCCAGAGCATCCTGCGTCATCTAGTGAGTCCAGTGCACCCCTGTGTCTCCAGGTGCACCCCAGAACACCCTTTGTCGTACAGTGACTCCACGTGCACCCCCATATCTCCAAGTGCACCTCAGAGCACTGTGTCACCCAGTGGCTCGAGGTGCACCCCTGTGTCTCCAAGCACACCCCAGAACACCCTTTGTCATACAGTGACTCCACGTGCACCCCCACATCTCCAAGTGCACCCCAGAGCACTGTGTCACCCAGTGGCTCAGGGTGCACTCCTGTGTCTCCAAGTGCACCCCAGAACACCCTTTGTCATACAGTGATTCCACGTGCACCCCCATATCTCCAAGTACACCTCAGAGCACTGTGTCACCCAGTGGCTCCAGGTGCACGCCTGTGCACCCCTGTGCCACCAAGTGCACCTCAGAAAATCCTGTGTCATCTAGTGACTCCAGTACACCCCCAGTGGCTCCAGGTGCACCCCTGTGTCTCCAAGAACACCCCAGAATACCCTGTATTCTAGTGACTCAGTGCATCCTCATGTCTCTAGGTGCACCCCAAAACACCCTGTGTCATCTAGTGACTCCAGTGCACCCCCTGTCTCCAGGTGCATCCCAGAGCATCCTGTGTCAACTAGTGACTCCAGTGCACGCCTGTTTCTCCAAGTGCACCCCAGAACACCCTTTGTCATACAGTGACTCCACGTGCACCCCCATATCTCCAAGTGCACCTCAGAGCACTGTGTCACCCAGTGGCTCCAGGTGCACCCCTGTGTCTCCAAGCACACCCCAGAACACCCTTTGTCATACAGTGACTCCACGTGCACCCCCACATCTCCAAGTGCACCTCAGAGCACTGTGTCACCCAGTGGCTCCAGGTGTACCCCTGTGTCTCCAAGTGCACCCCAGAACACCCTTTGTCATACAGTGATTCCATGTGCACCCCCATATCTCCAAGTGCACCTCAGAGCACTGTGTCACCCAGTGGCTCCAGGTGCACGCCTGTGCACCCCTGTGCCACCAAGTGCACCTCAGAAAATCCTGTGTCATCTAGTGACTCCAGTACACCCCCAGTGGCTCCAGGTGCACCCCTGTGTCTCCAAGAACACCCCAGAATACCCTGTATTCTAGTGACTCAGTGAATCCTCATCTCTCTAGGTGCACCCCAGAACACCCTGTGTCATCTAGTGACTCCAGTGCACCCCTGTGTCTCCAAGTGCACCCCAGAACACCCTTTGTCATACAGTGACTCCACGTGCACCCCCATATCTCCAAGTGCACCTCAGAGCACTGTGTCACCCAGTGGCTCCAGGTGCACGCCTGTGCACCCCTGTGCCACCAAGTGCACCTCAGAAAATCCTGTGTCATCTAGTAACTCCAGTACACCCCCAGTGGCTCCAGGTGCACCCCTGTGTCTCCAATAACACCCCAGAATACCCTGTATTCTAGTGACTCAGTGCATCCTCATGTCTCTAGGTGCACCCCAGAACACCCTGTGAAATCGAGTGACTTCAGTGCACCCCTGTGTCCCTGAGTGCACCCCAGAGAACCAACCCTGTGCCATCTAGTGATTCCAAGTGCACCCCAGAGCACTGTGTCCTCCAGTGATTCCTATGTGCGCCCGATGCGCCTCCATGACGCCAGTGTCTCCACGCATCTTCCAATATATTTCTGCATCATCTGAACAGTCCTTCTCTCAGGAGCTGTGGACCTCTGTATTCTTAATGGGATGTGTGGCCATGCTACGTGATAAAATCGTTCCATGAGCACATTGGAAAAACGATAAGAAAACATTGTAGCACATGTGTAAACTTTGGGTGTGGAATCGATCTCAGGCCCCCTGTGTGTTCCCCTTTAAGTAAACTGCTACAGTTTCCCTCTGTAATGGCTTTATTTGTATTGTTTACTGAACAAGGCGGACAAGTCAACTTTCCCGTTAGCTTATTTCTGGTTTCACAATCTCTGAGCCAATCATGACCACAGCTGCTCAAACAGTGTCGGCTTGTTATTTTTCCTGCATTAAAATGGCTTGAAACTCAATGACCAGCCAACATTGAAAGCCCCTCTTCTGAGTGATCGGCGGCGCGTTTGATGCCGTGGGGAGAAGTTAAATCCCGATGTAGCCATCCAAAAAACCCCTATAGAAACTACAGAGGTGTTTATGGATTTCAATCTTCTCTGGTATTCTCCTAAAGCCAGGGCCCAGGGAGGATTGTCGTTCCCTCAAGTGGCACTTGAGCCTGGCCTAAGAGTTCCATAGCTGTCCCAATCTCTGGGCTCCCATTGTCATCGGGCAGAAATCGCCTTAGCCTACCCCGAAAACACGGAGGTGCTAAGGGCCCAGCCAGACAAAGCCGGCCCGGTGAACAAAAGACCTGAGCCGAGGAGACAAAATTGAGTCTGTCCTGTGCAAACACACCGTCCAATGAATCCAGCCATTGCTCCGCCTAGCCAATTAGTTTGATCCAGTCCGGAGTAGATTGCAACATTGGTTCACACAAACGCTAATACTTCTAATCCCTTCCACACATGCAGAGTGCGCGTTCCCCATTGCGGATTCATTTACTAAGCCACCCAAGCTGGCCGGGCCGGGGAAGGGGGTCTTGTTCAGCTGTAATCAGCTAATGAGGGGTATGCAAATGATGAGATTATGGGATTATCACTTGTCTAACTAACTGCATTCCACTCTCCCTGACACTGAGCTAATACAGGTGTTAGTAAATGAGCTGAGTAATGAGGGGCACCGCTGCAAGCTTACAGCGTGCTATGCACACAGGGACAGTGTGACATTCCCATCTCTACAACTCCAAATTCCATGCGCAGGACCGGCCCTACCATGGGTACCAGTGGGTCCATTGGACCCAGGCAGCACTTTGAGAGGGGCAGCAAATTGAACCACGGCCACTTCTCCTTCTCTTCTATTTGCAGAGCAAATTGATGACAAATATTTTTTTCCAGCAGTTTGTGTGTCATGATGACAACTGTCCCCCCGGGCCACTCCACCTGCCCTTATACTACCCTAGCCCGCCCCTATACTGCCCTAGCCTGTCTATATACTACCCTAGCCTGTCTATATACCCTAGCCTGCCCCTATACTGCCTTAACCTGTCCATATACTACCCTAGCCTGTCTATATATTACCCTAGCCTGTCCATATACTACCCTAGCCTATCCATATAAGACCCTAGGCTGTCTATATACTACCCTAGCCTGCCCCTATACTACCCTAGCCTGTCTATATACCCTAGCCTGCCCCTATACTGCCTTAACCTGTCCATATACTACCCTAGCCTGTCTATATACTACCCTAGCCTGTCCATATACTACCCTAGCCTGTCTATATACTACCCTAGCTTGCCCCTATACTACCCTAGCTCGTCTATATACTACCCTAGCTTGTCTATATACCCTAGCCTGCCCTTATAATGCCATATACTACCCTAGCCTGTCTATATACTACCCTAGCCTGTCCATATACTACCCTAGCCTGTCTATATACCCTAGCCTGCCCCTATACTGCCTTAACCTGTCCATATACTACCCTAGCCTGTCTATATACTACCCTAGCCTGTCCATATACTACCCTAGCCTGTCTATATACTACCCTAGCTTGCCCGTATACTACCCTAGCTCGTCTATATACTACCCTAGCTTGTCTAATTACCCTAGCCTGCCCTTATACTGCCATATACTACCCTAGCCTGTCTATATACTACCCTAGCCGGTCCATATACTACCCTAGCCTGTCTATATTCTACCCTAGCCTGCCCATATACTTACCTAGCCTGTCTATGTACTACCCTAGCTTGTCTATATACTATGTTAGCTTGTCTATATACCATAGCCTGCCCCTATACTGCCTTAACCTGTCCATATACTACCCTAGCCTGTCTATATACCACCCTAGCCTGTCCATATACTTACCCTAGCCTGTCCATATACTACTCTAGCCTCTCCATATATAGCCTGCCCTTTTACTACCCTGTCTATATACTACCCTAGCCTGTCTATATACCCTAACTTGCCCCTATACTACCCTAGCCTGTCTATTTAATACCCTAGCCTGCCCCTATACTGCCCTAGCCCGCCCCTTGGAATTGAACATAATGGTATGCCATATAATTTTGCATATAGACAAGGTGCTGTTGCATGTAAATCTGACTTCCTGATAAATTTTATTTTAGTTTGAATTATCATGATATAAAAATAATGGATGTGGGGGCCTTTTGGTGGTCGTGATATTTTTTTCGGGGGGGGGGACAGCATTTCATTCTTGGACCCAGGCAGCACAATGTCTTGGGCCAGCCCTGTGTGTCACCTCATCACAAGTCATTCCCTCAGCCTGTAGGAACTGCTAATAATTCAGTTTGCTATTTGATCATTTTACATTCTATAAATGGCGATTTCAGACCCCTTTTGGGTGAAGTTCTGCTTTAAAGCAGCGGTAAACTGCAGTTATTTATTTTTTTAACCCTGTAAGACAATGGCATAATGTGCTAGTATGCATCGCATACTAGCACATTATGAAATACTTACCTTAGAATGAAGACCTCCAGTGGCATACGGTCACCGCTGAAGGTGCTGCCATCTTCACCAGTTCTTCCTTTCCAGGTTTGCTTCCTCCAGCCATTTAATTGGCCGCACGATGACGCCATGGACCGCAGCACCGCACCACATACTAGACATGTGCACTGCTGAAAAATTTGTTCATTTTCATTTTTGATTCATTCGTTTTTTTTTTTTGTTTTTCGGGTCATTCATTATGATCGCAATTCCTAAATTCGAAAACTCGTAAATTAGTAAATTTACTAATAATTTCGTAAATTCGAAAATCCAAAAGTCAGAAAATAGGAAAAAAAAAAATCAGAAAATTATAAATAATAACTAATTAACTAATAATAACTAACTATTAACTCGTAGGTATTGGAATTTCCTTTCAAGTTTGGCTGTTGAAAATGTGAACGTAACGAATACGAATTTATCCGAAGTCACGAATTATACGAAATAACGAATGCCGTATCTAAACAAATGAAACGGAATGAATTAATAATAAATAAAAATAATAAAAAGTTTTTATTATTATTGTTATTTATTATTATTAATGTGTTACGTTCCATTCATTTAGATACGGCATTCGTTATTTCGGATAATTCGTAACTTCGGATAAATTCGTATTAGTTTCGTTCACTAACAGCCAAATTTGAAATTTGCAACTCCAATACCTATAATTTAAAAGTTATTACAGTATCTCAGATTTTCGAATTTTCAGGGTTTTTTCGGATTTCTGAATTTCTGAAATTTTCCAATTTACGAATTTTCGAATATTCGAATTTACGAATATTTGGGAAAATTCGTTAAATGGATTTTCGTTAATTCGGATGTTTCCGAATTAACAAATTTGTCGAAATTAGTTAAAAAACAAATTCGGAACTAAACAAATTGCACATGTCTACCACATACTGAAGATGCTATTTAATTTATTTTTAAGCTTCAAAGCAAACTCCCTCATCCATTCATGTCTGAGTGGTTTATTTTGTTGAGGACTCGCTTTGAAAAACGCCCCCATGCCCCCCCCCCAGCATTTCTGCCGCCATCTTGAGTAAGGGCAGATCATTTATGAAGCTTTTACTTCCTGGAATCCATCTGCCCCCTTAGCTCAGCCATGCAGGCAGGAGGGTGTGCTTAGCTGAGAAAGCCCCTCCTCCCATGAAGATTACTGGGATGTATGACATCATCGTGGCCTAGGCTAGAAACCTGGAAGACACTGAAGAAATGTAAAAAAAAAAAAAAGTTTGACCACTTGCTGACCAAGCCCTTTCTGGCACAATATATACATATATATTTTTTTTAGCAGAGACCCTAGAGAATAAAATGGCAATTGGTGCGATATTTTATGTCACACGGTATTTGCGCAGCTGTTTTTCAAACGCAATTTTTATTGTGGAAAAAATACACTTTTTAGAATTTTACTGCAACAAAACACAATACGTAACCCATTTTGTAAGGTATAAAAGATGTTATGCAGAGTAAATAGATACCAAACATGTCACACTTTAAAATTGCGCTCGCTTGTGGGATGGTGACTTCAATACTTAAAAATCTCCATAGGCGACGCGTTAAAATTTTTTACAAGTTACCAGTTTGGGGTTCAGAGGGGGTCTTGCGTTCAATTAATTGCTCTCGCTGCAATGTTAGCGGCGATAGCACACCTGTGTGTTGCAAACACCGTTTACATATGCGTACGTGACTTACGTATGCGTTTGCTTCTGTGTGCGAGCACGGAGCGATGGGGGTGCTTTTTTTTTGTCTTCTTATTTTATTATTATCATTTTATTTTTTATTTTTACACTGTCCCTTTTTAGCACTTTTATTCCTATTACAAGGAATGTAAACATCCTTTGCAATAAAAATAAGGGATGACAGGTCCTCTTTATGGAGATATCTGGGGTCAATAAAACCTTTAAAATCCTAAGATCAAAAAAAATAATGTGATCTTTTGCTTTTTAAAAAAAAAAATAATCTGGGGTCAATAAGACCCCAAATGTCTCCTCTACCTTTAAAAGCAAAAGATAAACAAGAAAAAAAAAAGATCTTTTGCTTTAAAAAAAAAAAAAAAAAAAGTTTACTTCTGCCCTAGAAGTGACGTCATGATGTCGCTCCGGTCCTCCAAGACCATAGAGGTGATCAGAGACGATCTGGACTCCCTGGTAACCTCAATGGCCAGCCGCGCCACCTGACGGATCGTTTCTCGGGCGCACCGGTAAAAATGGTAAGCCCGAAAAACACCGGTGAGCGGAGGGGGGGGGGGGACGGGGACGGACATTTCCTCCTGCTGCTTCTGAAAGCGATCCACCCATCTCTACAACTTTTAAAACAGAGAAAGGGACAGAGGACAGATTAATCCGTCCCTTTTTTCTGCAGCCTCAGCTACACAGAATGAATGAACAGGAATAGTTCTGTGCAGAGCTTCCCATTTATTCATAAATGGAAGCATGTGCCTCAGCTATGAATTAATTAAAAAAAAAAAAAACAGTCAGTGATTGGTACCGATCACTGACTCTATTCATTGAGACAAGGAAGGGGCTGGTAAATTACACATCTACCGGCCCCTTCCCCACACTCTATCCTGACAGATCCCCCTCAACAGCCGTCGGGAGGTGGAAACCCGGCAGTGCTGCAGGAGGGGGGTGGTGACAGGGGGCCAGGGAAGAACACAGGGGGCCTGGAGGGCAGCAAAACAGAGATAGGGAGGCAGCGAGAGCAGCATGTGGAGGAGCCGATGCCCTTCATTTCTCTCCCCAGCAACCACTGAATGTCTGCGGGAGGGAGAGAAGGAGAAGCGGGCATTCAGCAGCTACATGCAGGGATCAGTTCCGCTACATGCCGTCGCCAACCCGCCGCCCCTGCCGCTCCGCCGCCCCCCGCCGCCCTGGTATCCAGGCATACAGGTAGGCCGCAGAGGTCTTCACCCTAGAAAGAAAAACATATAGTCAGCAGCTACAAATACTGTGACTGACTTTTAATAAAAGGACACTTACCTGTCCAGGGATCCACCATGCTGAGTGTAGAAAGCCGGCTGTGGCCCCTTGAAGCTTGTAAAAGAAAAATCCCGATCACTTCCCCAGAGTAGTACAGTGTTACTATGATAACACTGTATTGCTCTCTTCACAGTGTGTTAAAAAAAAAATTAATTAAAAAAGAAAAAAAAAATGTAATGAAAAATAAACAAAAATAAACAAAAATGTAAAAAAAAAAATTTACTTTTTTTTTTACATGCTGTCACCAGTGTCCCTAATCACCACCACACCAGTTATAAGATAAGGCTGTACTGCACTGGTGACAGTATGTAATTAAAAAAAAAAAAGTGATTTTTTTTTTTAATTCTTCATTTTCCAAAAAATTGTGACAAAAAAAATCACAACTTCAAAAAACTCGCCATGCCTCTTCCTAAATAATATTGGACTGTCTACTTTCCGAGAAGGGGTCATTCGGGGGGTATTTGTACTGTCCTGACATTTTCAGGCCTCAAGAAATAAGATAGGCCTTCAGTACATCAGGATTGATCGATTTTCAGATCCAGTCTTTTTTTTTTTAGCAAAAAATAAAAAAAAAACCCACCACTGGGTTGAATTAAATACCACCAAAAAAGCTTTGTTTGTGTGAAAAAAAATAAAAATATATATAATATGGGTACAGTGTTGCGCGACCGCACAATTGTCATTCAAAGTGTGACAGCGCTGAAAGCTGAAAATTGGCCTGGCCAGGAAGGGGGTAAAAGTGCCCGGTATTGAAGCGGTTAAGTAGTTCTGCTACAGTGACTTGGTGGTTAACACTTCTGGCTTGCAGCACTGGGGTCCTCATTTCTAATACAGGTCAGGACACTATCTGCATGGAGTTTGCATGTTCTCCCCGTGCTTGAATGGGTTTCCTCCAGTTATTTTGGCTCCTGTCTAAATTGGCCTTGGTATATGTATGCATGTGAAAAAGTGACCTTAGATTGTAAGCTCTTGAGGGCAGGACTGCTTTGCATGTACAATTTGCACTCGCCGGCCACTTTATTAGGTACACCTGTTCAATTGCTTGGTAATACAAATTGCAATCACATGCCTCCCAACATTTTGAGATGGGAATGAGGAACACCTACTAGCAAACGTATGTAGGCATAGGACACACCCCCTGCCACACCCCCTTAAAGGAGAATTAACCAAAAAAAAGGTTAATTAAATCCACAAGAGCTTGTTTTTTACAACTACAATTCCTTTATATTGGCTTTAAAAGTTTACAAATGCAGCAATTTAGAATTTAGATGAAAGGTTTAGCACTGGGAAACAACTATGAAAGATAAAAAGTGCATTTTTTATACAACTATATAGATCAGACCAAAATGAGGGACAAATGAGGGGGAAAGAGGGAAAGAGGGACATTGCTCCAAATCGGGGACAGTCCCTCGAAATCAGGGACAGTTGGGAGCTATGAAATCACATGGCAGCAACTCAATGCATTGAGGCATCTAGATGTGGTAAAGACCAAACTGAGCATCAGAATGGGGAAGAAAGGGGATTTAAGTGACTTTGAACGTGGCATGGTTGTTGGTGGCAGGCGGGCCGGTCTGAGTATTTCTGGGGTTTTCACACACAGCCATCTCTCGGGTTTAAAGAGAATGGTGGGAAAAAGAGAAAATATCCAGTGAGCGGCAGTTGTGTGGAGGAAAATGCCTTGTTGAGGTCAGAGGAGAATGGGCAGACTGGTTCCAGGTGATAGAAAGGCAACAGTAACTCAAATAACCCCTCGTTACATCCAAGGTATGCAGAATACCATCTCTGAACACACAACACATCCAACCTTGAAGCAGATGGGCTACAGAAGCAGAAGATCACACTGGGTGCCACTCCTGTCAGCTAAGAACAGGAAACTGAGGCTACAATTGGCACAGGATCACCAAAATTGGACAATAGAAGATTGGAAAAACGTTGCCTGGTTTGATAAGTCTGGATTTCAGCTGCGACATTCAGATGGTGGGGTCAGAATTTGGCGCATGGATCCATCCTGCCTTGTATCACCGGTTCAGGCTGGTGGTGGGGGTGTAATGGTGGGGGGGATATTTTCTTGGCACACTTTGGGCCCCTTAGTACCAATTGATCATGGTTTATACACCACGGCCTACCTGAGTATTGTTGCTGACCATGTCCATCCCTTTATGACTACAGTGTCCCCATCTTCTGATGGCTCCTTCCAGCAGGATAATGCACCATGTCACAAAGCTCCAATCATCTCACCACTGGACAATGAGGTCACTGTACTCCAATGGCCTCCACCCTCACCACATCTCATCACCATTGGGATGTGGTGGAAAGGGAGATTTGCATCATGGATGTGCACAGGGCCGTCTTTAACGAGGGGCAAAAGTGGCAGCTGCCCCAGGCCTAGTCATTAATGTGGAGCCCAAAGCAGCTGCCACTTGAGCCCCTTGTCATAGAGAGTGCCGGTCCACTGGCGACGGAGAGCAGGGCATCGAAGCTAAATCCACCAAGCCAGTGCTAACAGAGGTTTCCTCGGTGTGTGCATATCATCTCCACACAGCGAGCGGGTGGCCCTGGAGGCTGCAGGGAATGCGAGCAGCACAAGGCTGGCTAGGACTGAGAACCCGGGAGGGAGAAGACCGCCACCGCCTCCCTGACCTGCACAGCATGGCTGGCACCACGCAGAGCCTGGACTCCTTCTTCAACCTCCTCTCCACTCCCAGCTACAACATCAATAGGAGGACAGGCTGACTGGGGGCCCAGAGGAAGAGGACGAGGATTGGCGGGAGGTAGGTACATCACACACACCCACCCAGAGGCAGGGGCTGGGACAGGGGGGCACAGGAGGGACTGCAGATAGGGGCAGGGCTAAGGGGTCTCTCTCTCACCCCCTCCCTCACCCCCCTCTACAACTCCCCCCTCCACCACTCCTCCCTCTCTCACCCCTCCACCTCCCTCTCTCTCTCACCCTCAACTCTCTCTCAGCCCCTTTCTCTCACCCCCCTCTCGCTCATCCCCCCTCACCCCCCTCTTTCTCCCCCTCACCTTCTCTCACCCCCCTCTCTCTCAGACCCTCCCCACCCTCTCTTTCTCTGACCCCCTCTCCCACCCTCTCTCTCTTTCATCGATCTCTCACCCCCTCTCTCTTTTACCTCCCTCTCTGTCATCCCCCTTCACCCACCCCCTCTCTCTCACCCCTGCCCCCCTCTCTCACCCCCTCTCCCTTTAATCGCTTTCTCACCCCCATTCCTCTCCCTCTCTCTCACCCTGCCTCTCTTTCTCCTATCTCTCTCTTACTCCCCTCTATCTCTCACCCCCTTTCTCTCTCATCTCTCTTTCTCACTTCCCCTCTCTCTCACCCCCTCTATCTTTCACCCCTCCCTCTCTCTCACCCCCCCCCCCAATAGCAGGGAAAGTGCAAAATTGCATGTGAGCAGGAGCTGTGGGCCCCAAGAAAATGTTTGCCCTGGCTCCAATTAATATTAAAGATGGCCCTGGATGTGCAGCCGACAAATCTGCAGCAACTGTGTGATGTTACCATGTCACTATGGAGCAAAATCTCTGAGGAACGTTTCCAACACCTTGTTGTATCTATGCCACCAAGAATGAAGGCAAAAGGGGGTCCAACCCGGTACTAGCAAGGGGGATCTAATAAAGTGAGTGTATATAAACTGTTGTGAATATTCTCAGCGCCTGTAATAAATAAATAAATAAATGATGTACGGTTGGCACCTGTAGGTATTGCCGTTGGCCTACGCCTCTTGTTTGTTCCAATCTTCCTTCAACATCTATGAAGATTCACACGAGAAGCGTCCCCCTCGCCGTTAATTGTGAGCGACACTTGAAAAGCCGCCGCGCGGTATTATTAGCCCCTTTTGTTTAGTGTAAATCAATAGCAGATTTATATCAAACTGATGATGGCATCCCTCCCCATCGGGGACTCATAAAATTATGTATTCCTTAATTTTTTAAGAGGATTACCCGAGCCAGCTGACCCCAAGCCGCGCGCCGCCGCTCGACGCCATTCACAGGCCGTAAGTATTAGAGGCGTCTCAATATGAAGAGAGACACTTGCAATTCAAGCAATATTGTTAATGAATTTAATCCTCGGTGCCACGTCAGCTGTGTCCCCGGCCCCGGACTCCGGAGGGGTCCCCTCTGCCAGGTACCGAGGGCCTGGCGGTGGGGCCCCGGCGGACAATGAGAGACAGACTGCGGCGTTCGGCTTCATTAATGATAATCATTAGTATTCCGATGTGAAAACAGTCAGCGTTGCGTAACCCTTTATCCAGTCTCTTTGCGGGAGGGGGACTCTTTGTGAAGGTTGGTTCAGCTGCTCGGTATCAGACGGTGTCAGGGGAGCCGGGTGGAGTCAGGTGATGGCTGTCACATTTGGAAGTAAAGCCGGGAGCCCGAGGGAAAAAAAAAACAAACAAAAAAAAAACGAATGATCCGGGCAGGGGCCCATTCACCTCTGTCCCGCGCAGCTGTTTGGAAGTTCATCCTGCAAAATGGTACTTTAGATAAACCGCTCTGCCAATCTTCTGCCAACCTGGGGTGAGTCTGGGGGGACCCTGGGAAAGTCCAGACGACCCCCTCAGATAAAAGACTCGGCAAAAAGCGGTGCATTCCAGGAACTGTATGAGTTAATGCATCAAATGATAGTATTTAGTGGATTTGTAACTGTCGTCTTTATTTAGATGTACATGCGGGCCAAGCTGTCCGGTCAAGGTGTCAGTTACTGGGGCTGGGGCTAAATGTACAACACAACTGGGGAGGGGGGGCTGGGGGGTGCTGACAGGAGGAACTCAACCCTTACAGTCAAAAATAAAAATGTTAAATCCTAAAACGTTATGTCTTTATTGATATGTAGATGCGAGCCAAGCTGTAAAGTCAAAGTGTCAGTTACAGGGGTTGGGACTAACTGTAAAACACAATGGGGGGGCGCTGACAAAGAGAAGATTTTATTCACATGGTTTAAAATGTAGCTAAACCCAAAAGCTTAAAGAGGAGCTCCACCCTTACAATCAAAATTATTATTTTTTAATCATAAAACATGTCTCTCTCTCTCTCTCTCTCTCTCTATATATATATACAGTGCCTTGCAAAAGTATTCGGCCCCCTTGAACTTTTTAACCTTTTGCCACATTTCAGGCTTCAAACATAAAGATATAAAATTTTATTTTTTTGTGAAGAATCACCAACAAGTGGGACACAATTGTGAAGTGGAACGAAATCTATTGGATATTTTAAACTTTTTTAGCAATTAAAAAACTGGTGCGTGCAAAATTATTCGGCCCCTTTACTTTCAGTGCAGAAAACTCACTCCAGAAGTTCAGCGAGGATCTCTGAATGATCCAATGTTGTCCTAAATGACTGATGGTGATAAATAGAATCCACCTGTGTGTAATCAAGTCTCTGTATAAATGCACCTGCTCTGTGATAGTCTCAGGGTTCTGTTGAAAGCGCAGAGAGCATCATGAAGACCAAGGAACACACCAGGCAGGTCCGTAATACTGTTGTGGAGAAGTTTAAAGCCGGATTTGGATACAAAAAGATTTCCCAAGCTTTAAACATCCCAAGGAGCACTGTGCAAGCGATCATTTTGAAATGGAAGGAGTATCAGACCACTGCAAATCTACCAAGACCTGGCTGTCCCTCTAAACTTTCAGCTCAGACAAGGAGAAGACTGATCAGAGATGCAGCCAAGAGGCCCATGATCACTCTGGATGAACTGCAGAGAACTACAGCTGAGGTGGGAGAGTCTGTCCATAGGACAACAATCAGTCGTACACTGCACAAATCTGGCCTTTATGGAAGAGTGGCAAGAAGAAAGCCATTTCTCAAAGATATCCATAAAAAGTCTCGTCTAAAGTTTGCCACAAGCCACCTGGGAGACACACCAAACATGTGGAAGAAGGTGCTCTGGTCCGATGAAACCAAAATCAAACTTTTTGGCCACAATGCAAAACGATATGTTTGGCGTAAAAGCAACACAGCTCATCACCCTCATCACACCATCCCCACTGTGAAACATGGTGGTGGCAGCATCATGGTTTGGGCCTGCTTTTCTTCAGCAGGGACAGGGAAGATGGTTAAAATTGAGGGGAAGATGGATGCAGCCAAATACAGGACCATTCTGGATGAAAACCTGTTGGAGTCTGCAAAAGACCTGAAACTGGGACGGAGATTTATCTTCCAACAAGACAATGATCCCAAACATACAGCAAAATCTACAAAGGAATGGTTCACAAATAAACGTATCCAGGTGTTAGAATGGCTAAGTCAAAGTCCAGACCTGAATCCAATCGAAAATCTGTGGAAAGAGCTGAAAACTGCTGTTCACAAACGCTCTCCATCCAACCTCACTGAGCTCGAGCTGTTTTGCAAGGAAGAATGGGCAAGAATTTCAGTCTCTCGATGTGCAAAACTGATAGAGACATACCCCAAGCGACTTGCAACTGTAATCGCAGCAAAAGGTGGCTCTACAAAGTATTAACGCAAGGGGGCCGAATAATTTTGCACGCCCCACTTTTCATTTTTTTATTAGTTAAAAAAGTTTCAACAATCCAATAGATTTCGTTCCACTTCACAGTTGTGTCCCACTTGTTGGTGATTCTTCACAAAAAATTAAAATTTTATATCTTTATGTTTGAAGCCTGAAATGTGGCAAAAGTTTGAAAAGTTCAAGGGGGCCGAATACTTTCGCAAAGCACTGTATATATATATATAGGCCAAGCTGTCTGGTCGGGATGTCAGTTACTGGGGTTGGGGCGCTGGGGGGTGTTACAGCTTAACAAAGCTTAAAGATGAATTCTACCCTTACAATCAAAAATAAAAAATTTTAATCCTAAAACGTTATGTCTTTATTGATATATGTATATGCGGGCCAAGCTGTCCGGTCAAAGTGTCAGTTACAGGGGTTGGGAGTTGGGACTAACCGTAAAACACAATGGGGGGGGGGCGCTGACAAAGGGCAGATTTTATTCACATGGTTTAAAATGTAGCTAAACCTAAATGCCTAAAGAGGAACGCCACCCTTACAATCAAAAATATTTGTTTTTAATCACAAAACATCATGTCTTTATATAATATACTGTATATGTAGGTTAACAGTACAACACAACTGGGGGGGCTGGGGGGTGTTGACAAAGCTTAAACAGGAATTCTACCTTTACAATTAAAAATAAACATTTAAAATGTTGAAATGTTATGTCTTTATTGATATGTATATGCGGGCCAAGCTGTCCGGTCAAGGTGTCAGTTGCAGGGGTTGGGACTAACTGTAAAACACGACGTGGGGCGCTGACGAAGGGAAGATTTTATTCACATAGTTTAAAATGTAGCTAAACGCAAAAGCTCATAGAAGAACTCCACCCTTACAATCAAAAATATTGTTTTAAAAACGTAAAACATTATGTCTTTATTGATATGTATATGCGGGCCAAGCTGTCCGGTCAAGTTGTCAGCTACAGGGGTTGGGAGGAAGGCTGGGTTCACATATATGCAACATGGATGCTTTTTTAACCACATCCAATTCGCATAACATGTGAATGTGACGGGCTTTCAATGGAGCCGGTTCACACGTGTGGGGCCGCAGCAGTGCGGTTTTGAAAAGGGTCCTGTGCGCTTTTTGGGTCCGGTTCAGGAGCAAATTCAGTAAAAAATTTGCACCTGAATTGCACCTGAACTGGTCAACAGAAATACACCGGACTCCAGACTGCAAACTGCAGCCGCATATATGTGAACCCATATATAACTATTATGCCGTGTACACACGGGCGGACTTTTCAGCATCAGTCGGTCTTTCCGATGGAGTTAGTACAGACTTTCGAATGACCGGACTTGCCCACACACGACTAAAGTCCGTTGGAAAGTCCGTTGGTTTGAACGTGATGACGTACGAAGGGACTAGAATAAGGAAGTTCATAGCCAGTAGCCAATAGCTGCCCTTTTTGTCCGTCGGACTAGTATACAGACGAACGGATTTTTCGCCCGGACTCGAGTACGTCAGAAAGATTTGAAACATGTTCTAAATCTAAAGTCCGTCTGATTTTTCGACAGCAAAGGTCCGATGAAGCCCACACACGATCGAATTGTCCGGCGGATTCGTTCCGTCTGACTTTTGCTGTCGAAAAGTCCCCTCGTGTGTACACGGCATAAAACACAATTGAGGGCGCTGACAAAGGGCAGATTTTATTCACATAGTTTAAAGTGTAGCTAAACCCAAAAGCTTAAGGAGGAACTCCACCTTTACAATAAAAAATATATTTTTTTAAATCCTAACACATAATGTCTTTATTGATATGTATATGCGGGCCAAGCTGTCCGGTCAGGATGTTAGTTTACGCATTCCCGTGCATAGTATTTTCAGAAGCCCATTCATTTCAATGGACTGCCAAATGCGTGGGAAAACGCAAAGGGGTGCAGGCACGGTTTTTTAACTCTGGTTTCAGCCAGGCCTTGGCAAAGTTCCTTATTACAGGCAGGGACCGCGGGCCCCTATAGTGTAGCAAAAGAAAGTACTGGGGCTAGCGGCCCTCTTTGGTGGACTACTGATTCCAGTCAGCCCCTTGCTGACCCTGACATCCCTCCCAGCTGCAATGGCCCAACTTTACTGCCAGTAACATCACAGTCTCTCCCGCTGGCTCTACATCCATCTCAGACTGCACACTCCCAGTCCGCTCCGGCATGCCTCTCCCAGCTCTCCCGACTGTGCCTGTCACTCACCGACACCTGATGGATCCCTCCTGGAGACTTGCCCGGCAGTTCTCCCCGCTGTCCTCTCCTGTTCCTGTTCAGGACACCCCTTGGGTTGTGTGGAGTTCCTGTTCAGCTCCGAGCCCCCTGGACCAAGGTCACCCCCCTGGCCCAAGGTCACCCCCAGCCCAAGGTCACCCCCCAAGAATAAGGGGCTCCCTCCAAAGCCCCCAACAGCCTAACACTCCATCTCCAGTTCTTCCACCCGAACAACTCCTGCCCAGCTGGGCTGACTCTAGGTATTTAACCACTTTACAACCGGCCCATAGCCGAATGACAGCAGCAGGGCGGTTGCTTAACTCTGGGATCACGTCATATGACGTCTTCCCAGAGTTCCTCTCTCACGCACCCCCTGGGGCGCGCACCTGAACACATCCGTGACTGCGCATCACGGATCCCGGTAAATGCCCGCTGATCGCGGCCGTTTACCATGTGTCAAATGACGGAGCGATCACATGTAAACAAACCGGCGTCATCTCATGACGCCGGTTCCTCTCCTCCCCTCCTGTGTACCGATCGGTACACTGTGAGCGGAGAGGGGGATGGATGCATGGCAGTAGCAATGTGGGCTGGTTGTGTAGTGCCCACAGCGCTGCACAGTGACATCCAGCCATCCATCCATCCATGCTTAGCCATCCCTAATGCCCTGCAATACTCTGCAATGCCCCAGAATAATGTGCAATACTCTGCAATACCCCACAATACTCTGCAATACCCCAAAATACTCTGCAATACCCCGAAATACTCTGCAATACCCCACAATACACTACAATACCCCACAATACTCTGCAATACCCCACAATACTCTGCAATACCCCGAAATACTCTGCAATATCCCACAATACACTACAATACCCCACAATACTCTGCAATACCCAGCAATACTCTGCAATACCCCGCAATACTCTGTAATACCCCGCAATACTCTGCAATACCCCACAATACTCTGCAATACCCCGCAATACTCTGCAATACCCCACAATACTCTGCAATAGCCCATAATACTCTGCAATACTCTGCAATACCCCACAATACCCCACAATACTCTGCAATACCCCGCAATACTCTGCAATACCCCGCAATGCTCTGCAATACCCCGCAATACTCTGCAATACCCCACAATACTCTGCAATACCCCGCAATACTCTGCAATACCCCACAATACTCTGCAATAGCCCATAATACTCTGCAATACTCTGCAATACCCCACAATACTCTGCAATACCCCACAATACTCTGCAATACCCCGCAATACTCTGCAATACCCCGCAATACTCTGCAATACCCCGCAATGCTCTGCAATACCCCGCAATACTCTGCAATACCCCGCAATACTCTGCAATACCCCACAATACCCCACAATACTCTGCAATACCCCATAATACTCTGCAATACTCTGCAATACCCCACAATACCCCACAATACCCTGCAATACCCTGCAATACCCCGCCATAATCAGTCATACTCGGCGATACCCTGCAATACCAAGCCATGCTCAGCCATACTCGGCTGTACTCGGCCTCTGTATGTGGCCAGGCTGTGGAAGTCTCACACATTTGGTATCGCCGTACTCAGGGGGAGTAGGAGAATCTATTTTGGGGTGTCATTTTTGGTATGTACATGCTATGTGTTAGAATATTGTATAAATGGACAACTTTGTGTTAAAAAAAAATGCGTTTTAACCACTTCCGCCCGCCGGCTGTCATACGACATCCTTGACTTTGTGTGGGGATATCTGAATGATGGGTGCAGCTACAGGCATCATTCAGATATCAGCTTCTTTAGCCGGCGATTCCCTACACCATAAGAATGATCATAGCGGCTGTTCCACTGCTTGATCGTTCTTACGGTCCCTCCGGTGCTTCTACCGACTCACCGCTACGATCGAAGCCAGCATATTTTTTTTTATTTTTTTATTTCAGGCTTCCCAGCCTAGAGGTGAGATATGGGGTCTTATTGACCCCATATCTCACTGTAAAGAGGACCTGTCATGCCATATTCCTATTACAAGGGATGTTTACATTCCTTGTAATAGGAATAAAAGAGGTCAAAATTTTTTTTTTTTAAAAAAAGCATCAAACTAAAATAAATAAAGTAAAATGAACAATAAAAAAAAAAAAAAAGCTTTAAAGCGCCCCTGTCCCTGTGTGCTCGCATGCAGAAGCGAACGCATACGTAAGTCCCGCCCACATATGAAAACGGTGTTCAAACCACACATGTGAGGTATCGCTGCAATCGGTAGAGCGAGAGCAATAATTTTGGCCCTAGACCTCCTCTGTAACTCAAAACATGTAACCAGTAAAAATTTTTAAAGCGTCGCCTATGGGGATTTTTGAGTAGCGAAGTTTGGTGCCATTCCACAAGCGCGTGCAATTTTGAAAGGTGACATGTTGGGTATCCATTTACTCGGCGTAACTTCATTTTTCATATTATGCAAAAACATTGGGCTAACTTTACTGTTTTGGTTTTTTTTTTAAGCACAAAACTGTTTTTTTTTTTTTTAAAAAGCGTTCAAAAAATTGCTGCGCAAATACCGTGCGAGATAAAAAGTTGCAATGACCACCATTGTATTCTCTAGGGTCTTTGCTAAAAAGACATATATAATGTTTTGGGGTTCTATGTAATTTTCTAGTTAATAAATGATGATTTTTACATGTAGGAGAGAAATGTCAGAATTGGCCTGGGTGCTCCAGAACGCCTGAAGGTGCTCCCTGCATGTTGGGCCTCTGTATGTGGCCATGCTGTGTAAAAGTCTCACACATGTGGTATCACCGTACTCGGGAGTAATAGCAGAATGTGTTTTGGAGTGTAATTTGTGGTATGCATATGCTGTGTGTGAGAAATAACCTGCTAATATGACAATTTTGTGGAAAAAAAAAAGTAAAAAAACAAAAACTTGATTTTGCAAAGAATTGTGGGAAAAAATGACAACTTCAAAAAACTCTCCATGCATCTTTCTAAATACCTTGGAATGTCTTCTTTCCAAAAAGGGGTCATTTGGGGGGTATTTGTACTTTTCTGGCATGTTAGGGTCTCAAGAAATTAGATAGGCCGTCAGTACTTCAGGTGTGATCAATTTTCAGATATTGGCACCATAGCTTTTGGACTCTATAACTTTCGTAAAGACCAAATAATATCCACCGATTTGGGTTATTTTTACCAAAGACATGTAGCGGTATAAAGTTTGGCCAAAATATATGAAGAAAAATTACTAATTTGCAAAATTTTATAACAGAAACTAAGAAAAATGCATTTCTTTTACAGATTTTTCGGTCTTTTTTTTTATAGCGCAAAAAATAAAGAACCCAGCGGTGATTAAATACCACCAAAAGAAAGCTCTATTTGTGTGAAAAAAAGGACAAAAATTTCATATAGATACAGTGTTGCATGACTGAGTAATTGTCATTCAAAATGTGAGAGCAGCAAAAGCTGAAAATTGGTCTGGTTATTAAGGGGGTTTAAGTGCCCAGTGGTCAAGTGGTTAAGGAGACCTGCCCCCCTGCGAATCCAGGTTGGGGATTGGTCAGGGCTCCTTTGAACACCCCAGACAGCTCCACCTCTCTTCCCCACCTTCATCTAAAAGCCTCTAGAAGCAGAAGGGAGGTAACTGAAAGATGAAACTAGCTGGGAGTCACCAGCCTACTCAAAGCCACTTCCAGCCCAAAGATCAAAACAAATAGACCTAGGCCTGCCTAATTTTACCTGCACCATGGAAAAATCTCACTCTAGCACCTACACCAGGTAGAGGGTGCTACACGTGTCTTTCCTGCACCACAAGTGATGTGAAAATGCATAAAAAGTGTTTGCTGGAAATGAACTTTAGGCCCCATTCACCGCTGACCGAACCACGTTTACAAAAGTGTTTCAACGATTGACACCAGATTTCCATTATAGTCTATGATGCCTGTGACAGAGGTGCCGGTACAGTGTTACATGGTCATCCGCTGTGTCAGCAAACTACGTTATTCATTTACAGCTTAGCCCCACCAGGGCCAACTTTAATATCGATTGGACCCCAGGCAAACACTTTCTTGGGCCCTCCCTTATCCATTTATCAATTATTTGCAGGAAGTGTGGGCTCAAGGGGCAGCTGCTTTGGGCCCCACAACAGTGACTGGGCCCGGGGAAGCTGCCCCTTTTGCCCTGTATTAAAGACAGCCCTGAGCTCCACTTCAAAGCCCCCTCCCCCAACACTTCACCTACTAACACTTAAATCCTCCCTCCGGCCTTCCCTTCAGTCTTGCACAGTTGTACCGGCTCCTCTCCTGGACTGAAATGACTTCCTCTGATTTCACCGCACACTGTGAGCTTCTCACAATGTGCATTTCGAAGCTACAGCAAGTCAGATGGAGCTCCACCTCATTTCCTGGCTGGGGGGCATCCAGCATCATCTATCCCTTTTCTACCCTTCGGTACCGCCCCCCCCTCTCAAAAAAACTCAAATTTGATGCAAACAGTGGGCTGGCCCCTCCCACCAGCTTAGATATGTCATAAAATTACAAATTCAAAACCATTATCATGTTAAGGAACGGAGGAAGGAAGAACATAAATGGATTAAACTTCTGAAATACTTTCCAACAAGCGAAACGCTCCCCCCCCATCCCCCGGTCCATATATGCCAACACACACACACTGCTAACCGCACTGAGGGCACACTGGCCTAGTGCATTATCCTCAATAAATTGCTCTAATGTATAAAAACAGAGAATTGTACTCACAAACATGCGCTTGAATACAGCATATCAAATCAATAGCAGCTTTTTCGTCCACGGTTTCGCATTATAGATGGAAGGTCCCAGAGTAGAACTGGCTGACGCGTTTCTCGGTATCGCCTCTTCCTCAGGGGCTCTGAGCACCTATCCGGATTTGTCAGGACAAGAGAATAAACGCCACTGTTGGGCCCACAAATCGAGCGCAGGAGATATGTGTTGTGTATGTTAAAACACACGGCTAACCTACTGCACTGACCCAGGCCTTTGCCAGCTCTAGTTATTCTGGTTATAATAAATAAATAAATTAATAAATAAATAAATAAATAAATAATAAACAACAACAACTACTACTAATACATAATGAACTACTACTAATAATAACAATAATAACAGCAAATAATGAACAACAACAACTACTACTATGAATAATAATATGAACTACTACTACTAATAAAAAATAAGTAATAAGAAATAATGAACTTCTTGGGAGGACATATAGAGTGCCTTGAAAAAGTATTTATACCCCTTGAAATTTTCCAAATGTTGTCATATTACAACCAAAAACTTAATTGTATTTTATTGGGATTTTATGTGATAGACCAACACAAAGTGGCACAAAATTGTGAAGTGGAAGAAAAATGATAAATGATACAAATAAATATGTGAAAAGTGTGTGTGTGTGTGTGTGTGTGGGGGGGGGGGGGCATTTGTATTCAGCCCCCTTTACTTTGATACCCCTAACTAAAATCTGGCGGAACCAATTGCCTTCAGAAGTCACCTAATTAGTAAATAGAGTCCACCTGTTTGAAATGTAATCTCAGTATAAATACTTTTTGGCCTAAAAGCAAAACACTATGTGTGGTGGAAAACTAAAACTGCACATCACCCTGAACACACCATCCCCACTGTGAAACATGGTGGTGGCAGCATCATGCGGTGGGGATGCTTTTCTTCAGCAGGGACAGGGAAGCTGGTCAGAGTTGATGGGAAGATGGATGGAGACAAATACAGGACAATTTTAGAAGAAAACCTGTTAGAGTCTGCAAAAGACTTGAGACTGGGGCGGAGGTTCACCTTCCAGCAGGACAACGACCCGAAACATCCAGCCAGAGCTACAATGGAATGGTTTAGATCAAAACATATTCATGTGTTAGAATGGCCCAGTCACAGTCCAGACCTAAATCACATTGAGAATCTGTGGCAAGACTTGAAAATTGCTGATCACAGACGCTCTCCATCCAATCTGACAGAGCTTGAGATATTCTGCAAAGAAGAAGAATGGGCAAAAATGTCCCTCTCTAGATGTGCAAAGCTGGTGGAGACATCCCCAAAAAGACTTGCAGCTATAATTGCAGAGAAAGGGGGTTCTACAAAGTATTGACTCCGGGGGGTGCCATACAAATGTACCCCCCACACTTTTCACATATTTATTTGTATCATTTTCCTTCCACTTCACAATTATGTGCCACTTTGTGTTGGTCTATCACATAAAATCCCAATAAAATACATTTACGTTTTTGGTTGTAACATAACAAAATGTGGGGAAATTTCAAGGGGTATGAATACTTTTTCAAGGCACTGTATATAAATTCACAAAGTAGGGAGTAGTTTCAGTGTTCTAGCAGTGTGGTCTCCTCTCTGGTTATGTGCTGCCCTCTTGTGTTACAAGTAAAGTATTACAGTTCTTATTTTGTATCTCGTGCGGAAGGTGATTATGACCAATTTGGTGCCCTTGTATCAACACAGTGCCGGGGAAATTTCTCCTCTTAGATCTGAGAAGAACAGGTTTCTATACAAGTTTCTAAGATTTCCTCTTACTGTCTGTTCTGATGACAAATAGAGTATGTGTGTTACATCCAAGGTATGCAGAATACCATCTCTGAACACACAACACATCCAACCTTGAAGCAGATGGGCTACAGAAGCAGAAGACCACACCGGGTGCCACTCCTTTCAGCTAAGAACAGGAAACTGAGGCTACAATTGGCACAGGATCTCCAAAATTGTACAACAGAAGATTGGAAAAACGTTGCCTGGTCTGATGAGTCTGGATTTCAGCTGAGACATTCAGATGGTGGGGTCAGAATTTGGCGCAAAGATCCATCCTGCCTTGTATCACCGGTTCAGGCTGGTGGTGGGGGTGTAATGGTGGGGGGGGGGGGGGGGAGATTTTCTTGGCACACTTTGGGCCCCTTAGTACCAATTGATCATGGTTTATACACCACGGCCTACCTGAGTATTGTTGCTGACCATGTCCATCCCTTTATGACTACAGTGTCCCCATCTTCTGATGGCTCCTTCCAGCAGGATAATGCACCATGTCACAAAGCTCCAATCATCTCACCACTGGACAATGAGGTCACTGTCCTCCAATGGCCTCCACACTCACCACATCTCATCCAATAGAGAACCTTTGGGATGTGGTGGAACAGGAGATTGGCATCATGGATGGGCAGCAGACAAATCTACAGCAACTGTGTGATGTTATCATGTCACTATGGAGCGAAATCTCTGAGGAACGTTTCCAACACCTTGTTGTATCTATTCCACCAAGAATGAAGGCAAAAGAGGGTCCAACCCGCGACTAGCAAGGGGGACCTAATAAAGTGGCCGGGGAGTGTATATATATATATATTTACATTGTAACATCTTGCTGAAGGAATTGTTATTGGACAAGCGCCATCTGTAGGCAATGCAAATGTTTGCAGTATACAAGATGCTCTGATCTCAGAAGCAGCTTTGTTGATTAGAAATAGATTTTCCAAGCAGAGCTCCAGCCAAAGATAACAAGTTTGAAATGAAGAGACCAAAAAAATAAAACTGGCTGACTGATTTTCCCAGAAGTCTGCCCTAAGATACAAGTCAGATTTTGGGCATCCCCGGCAATAAATATGTCCTTTTTGGCGAGATACTCCCAAAGGGAAATCACATCTAAAGGGATGCAGACCCTGTCACTTTTTCCTCATTAGAGCCCTGCAAGTGCAGCAGCTGATTGATAATTATAAAGTCACTCCCATTCACATTCACTTTGCACATGGACACAGAGATACAAACAGCTATTTTTTCAGAATAACAAAAAGGTAGGAAATCCGCAGCAAAGTTTGTTAAAATCCCTGCAATATATATATATACACACATACACACACAGTATCTCACAAAACTGAGTACACCCCTCACATTTGTGTAAATCTTTTCTTCTATCTTTTCTTCTATCTTCTATCTTTTCATGTGACAACACTGAAGAAATGACACTTTGCTACAATGTAAAGTAGTGAGTGTACAGCTTGTATAACAGTGTAAATTTGCTGTCCCCTCAAAATAACTCAACACACAGCCATTAATGTCTAAACCGCTGGCAACAAAAGTGAGTACACCCCTAAGTGAAAATGTCCAAATTGGGCCCAAAGTGTCAATATTTTGTGTGGCCACCATTATTTTCCAGCACTGCCTTAACCCTCTTGGGTATGGAGTTCACCAGAGCTTCACAGGTTGTCACTGGAGTCCTCTTCCACTCCTCCATGACGACATCACAGAGCTGGTGGATGTTAGAGACCTTGCGCTCCTCCACTTTCAATTTGAGGATGTCCCACAGATGCTCAATAGGGTTTAGGTCTGGAGACATGCTTGGTTAGTCCATCACCTTTACCCTCAGCTTCTTTAGCAAGGCAGTGGTGGTCTTGGAGGTGTGTTTGGGGTGGTTATCATGTTGGAATACTGCCCTGCGGTCCAGTCTCTGAAGGGAGGGGATCATGCTCTGCTTCAGTATGTCACAGTACATGTTGGCATTCATGGTTCCCCCAATGATCTGCAGCCCCCCAGTGCCACGCCCGAAGCGTGGCGAGCGAAGCGAGCCCGCGAGGGGCCCTCTTACACATCCACCGCTAAGAACTGCCGAAGCGCCGTGTACAGCTGATGGTCAGCTGATCAACTTCGGACATTTTCGGCATCTCCTTCTTCTCCGTACTGCGCAAGCGCTGCGCCTGCGCAGTACGGAGCGGACACTATCCGATAGGAGGACAGTATATGGCAGAACACCGGCAGCACTCATGCAGCCCCAGACCATGACACTCCCACCACCATGCTTGACTGTAGACAAGACACACTTGTCTTTGTACTCCTCACCTGGTTGCCGCCACACACGCTTGTCACCATCTGAACCAAATAAGTTTATCTTGGTCTCATCAGACCACAGGACATGGTTCCAGTAATCCATGTCCTTAGTCTGCTTGTCTTCAGCAAACTGTTTGCGGACTTTCTTGTGCATCATCTTTAGAAGAGGCTTCCTTCTGGGACGACAGCCATGCAGACCAATTTGATGCAGTGTGCGGCGTATGGTCTGAGCACTGGCAGGCTGACCCCCCCACCCCTATAACCTCTGCAGCAATGCTGGCAGCACTCATACGTCTATTTCCCAAAGACAACCTCTGGATATGACGCTGAGCACGTGACCTCAACTTCTTTGGTGGACCATGGTGAGGCCTGTTCTGAGTGGAACCTGTGCAGTTATACCGCTGTATGGTCTTGGCCACCGTGCTGCAGCTCAGTTTCAGGGTCTTGGCAATCTTCTTATAGCCTAGGCCATCTTTATGTAGAGCAACAATTCTTTTATCAGATCCTCAGACAGTTCTTTGCCATGAGGTGCCATGTTGAACTTCCAGTGACCAGTATGAGAGAGTGAGAGCGATAACACCAAATTTAACACACCTGCTCCCCATTCACACCTGAGACCTTGTAACACTAACGAGTCACATGACACCGGGGAGGGAAAATGGCTAATTGGGCCCAATTTGGACATTTTCACTTAGGGGTGTACTCACTTTTGTTGCCAGCGGTTTAGACATTAATGGCTGTATGTTGAGTTATTTTAAGGGGACAGCAAATTTACACTGTTATACAAGCTGTACACTCACTACTTTACATTGTAGCAAAGTGTCATTTCTTCAGTGTTGTCACATGAAAAGATAGAAGAAAATATTTACAAAAATGTGAGGGGTGTACTTACTTTTGTGAGATACTGTAGATCACCCAGAGGGGTCCCAACAAATGTGGAGTTACTACTTAAAGCGGTTTTAAAGTATATGCACACCTCCCAAGTTTCTGAGATGGGAATGAGGGACTATTAGCAAAAAAATGTAGGAATAGGACACACCCCCTGCCACGCCCCCCAAAGGAGAATTATACAGTAAAAAGATTAGTTAAACCCACCAATTCTTTTTTTTTTTTCCCCTACCACTACTATTCCTTTATAGTGGCTTTTGAAACTTACAAATGCAGTCATTTCGAATTTGGATGAAAGGTTTAGCACTGGGAAACACTTTTTGAAAAATAAAAAATGCATTTTATATACATCTATATAGATCAGACCAAGATGAGGGACAAATGAGGAGGAATGAGGGACAGAGGGGACATTGCTCCAAATCAGGGAGAGTTGGGAGCTATCATAGGTGTGTACCCCAAAACTCAAACACACAGGTCTTTCTCTGCAGCCTCAGCTGCACTGGACAGTGAATGGATGGGAAGTGCTCTGTGCTGAGCGGCTTGATGTTCATTTACAAACTGAAGCATAGTGAATACCGTTTGCTATGCTTCAGTTATGAATGAACACAGTGGGTGAGTGTGTTCATTGTGCCCATTTAGAAAAGGAAGGGGTTGGTAAATGACATTTTGATTAGCCCCTCCCCCCCACTGAGCGGTCTCCGAGTGTTTCCGAGTGACTCCGGCGCCCCCCCCCCATCTCTGGCCACATGTGGTACTGCATACAATAGCAGTCAACGTGGAACAAATTATCTGAGTTTCCGTTGACTTCTATGGGGAAATTCGCTTTGATATACGAGTGCTTTTGGATTACAAGAATTCTCCTGGAAGGAATTATGCTCGTAATCCAAGGTATTGCTGTACACGTTACAACAGCCACATATCAGGAATGTGAAGTGTTGGGTTTACATATTAATTGGGTGCTGGCGGTATTGGCCTTTTATGCCGATCTACAAGCAGCCTCGGATCATCACGGACTGGGGGGAATTTCGCCTCTCATTTGGAAATCGCGGTCCCAGAGTCTGGAGGAGGAGTGGAGAGGCACAGAATCCAGGTCCCATGAGGTCCACTGTGAAGTTTCCACAGTCAGTGATGATTTGGCTCATACTGGCGGCCCTCCAGCTGTTGCAGAGCTACAAGTCCCATGAGGCATTGCAAGGCTGACAGTTACAAGCATGACTCCCTCAGGCACAGGCATGATGGGACTTGTAGTTCTGCAACTGCTTTATTAGTTGAAGTATCATTCATAATATAAGGGGGACCTATTTTTATATGTTCAATACCTTATAGATTTACAACCACGAGGAGGGGGTTGCTATATTTAAGGCTATCCCAGTTTAACCTATAGGTAGCGCCATTATACCCAAACTCTATATCCCAATACGTTTCTGTATTAACCACTTGCGTACCGGGCACTTCTACCCCTCCCCTTCCTGCCCAGACCAATTTTCAGCTTTCAGCGCTGACGCACTTTGAATGACAATTGCGCGGTCATGCTACACTGTACCCAAATGACATTTTTATCATTTTTTCCCCACAAATAGAGATTTCTTTTGGTGGTATTTAATCACAGCTGGGGTTTTTATTTTTTGCTAAACAAACATAAAAAGATGGAAAATTTTGAAAAAAAATAAATAAAAATACATGTTTCATAGTTTGTTATAAAATTTTGTAAACAGGTAATTTTTCTCCTTTATTGATATGCGCTGATGAGGCTGCACTGGTGGGCACTGATAAGGCGGCACTGATAGGCACAGATAAGGTGGCACTGATGGGTGGCACGGATAAGATGGCACTGATGGGTGGCACGGATAAGATGGCACTGATGGGTGGCACTGGTAGGCAGCACTGTTGTGTACTGTTGGTGGCACAGGTGGGCACTGAGGAGCTGGCAGCAGCTCTCCTTGATCGGGACCGATGTCCCTCTCACAGCCGCCGGTGATAGGCTTTTTTTTTTTTTGTTTTCTCCTCACGCTATCAGCGCGAGGAGAAAAAATAGCCGATTACCGATCTTCTACATCACATGATCGGCTGTCATTGGCTGACAGCTGATCACGTGGTAAGGGGTCGGGATCTCATAGACTCACTAATCACAGAGCGTGCCACGTGTGCCCTGCAGGGGGGCGCGCAGGCTGCTCATGCACGGGAGGATGTCTATAGATCCATAGGTCCACACTGTTGCCGTCATTCGGCTATAGCGCAGATCTGAACAGGTTAAAAATCCTTTTTGTTTTTTTATCGGTCTTATGTGATATTCTAATTTTCTGAGATAGTGAATTTTGGGGGTGTCACTCGCTGTAAGCCATAATCATCAACATTAAAAGAAAGAAATGCTTGAAATATATCGCTCCGTGTGTAATGAATCTACAGTATATAATATATGAGTTTCACTTTTTGAACTGAATTACTACAATAAATTAACTTTCTGACTATATTCTAATTTTATGAGAGGCACCTGTATATGGCAGTGTACAGATCAGTTGTGGAAGGGCTCTTCTACACCAGTAATTATGGGAGTGTACTGATCAGTGGTGGGAGTGCTCTTCTACACCAGTAATTATGGCAGCGTACAGATCAGTGGTGGGAGTGCTCTTCTACACCAGTAATTATGGCAGTGTACAGATCAGCGGTGGGAGTGCTCTTCTACACCAGTAATTATGGCAGTGTACAGATCAGTGGTGGGAGTGCTCTTCTACACCAGTAATTATGGCAGTGTACAGATCAGTTGTGGAAGGGCTCTTCTACACCAGTAATTATGACAGTGTACAGATCAGTGGTGGGTGTGCTCTTCAAACTATAAAAAACAGAAAAAAAACTAATTGGGTGGGGTAGACACAGGCACATACATTTATAGAGAGAGCAATTCGAGAGACCAACCATTGCCCGCTTAGGCTCTGAAGAAAGGGGTGCTCCCCCGAAACGCGTAAGCCATCAGCCATTTGCGCTGGTCATATCCTCTCGGCAACAGGTCCTGGGGTGTCGATCCACAGAAACAGCGCTTTTGCGCCCTTTTGAAAGCTATTTATACTAGCTCGTTTGTGAGTATAATTTTTACTGTTTTTATGCTGCATTAAAGTTTACCAGTGGTAATGCACTAGGTTGGTGCGCCCTCTTTCTTTTCTGTTTTTTATAGCTTGAATACCCATTGTTCAGAGGAGGGCTGCAAGACGCTAGGCATTACTTCTATAGGTGGCTGCACCACATATCCAGTTCATGGACACCTGAGCGCAGGAGAGGTCTTTTTTCTTGTGGGTGTGCTCTTCTACACCAGTACTTATGGCAGTGTACAGATCAATGATGGAAGGGCTCTTATACACCAGTAATTATGGCAGTGTACAGTACAGTGGTGGGAGGGCTCCTATACTCCAATATATACGGCAGTGTACAGTACACTGGTAGAAATGCTCCTATACTCCAGTATATACGGTAGTGTACAGAGGATCGGAGGCAGTACTATACTGTAGTGTAGAGTGGCGGGAGCCGCACATGCGCAGTGGCCGGCCGGGTGTCTCAATGTTGGGGGGAGGTGTGTGGATCGCTCTGTGTGTTTTGGTTCTCATCGCTGCGATCACCTTCCACCAGGAGCACTCCGACCCCGGGGACATACCCAGGTAATCCGCCTTCTATTACCCCCCCCCCACCTAGGGAATACTTCTTCCCTGACACCCACCTCCCAGGTATTAACCATTTCATCCCCCCAGGTAAAAACACTTTTATATTAACCTTTCAATGCCCCCCCTCCATAATACCCCCCCCCCCAGGTGTTAACCCTTCAAATACCACCCCTGGTGTTATCACTTTAATGACAGACCCCCCCCCCCCCCCAGATAAAAACACTTATAATACCCCCCCCCAGGGTGTTAACCCTTCAAAGACTGCCCAGGTATTACCCCCTCCTTGATAACCCCCCCTCCAGATAAAAACGCTTCTATTACCCCCCCCCAGGTACAAGCCCTCTAGGTATTAATACTTCAATGCAATAACCCCCCCACCTCCAGGTATTAGCCCTTCAACACCCCCCCCCCCCAAGGAATCACCCCTTCAATTACACCCCCCCAGGTATTTATCTCTGACCCCCCCCAGGTAAAAACACTTATAATACCCCCCATGGTGTTAACCCTTCAAAGACTGCCCAGGTATTAACCCCTCCCATAACCCCCCCTTTTCACCAGGCAAAAATGCTTCTATTACCCCCCCCCCCCCCAGGTACGAGCCCTTCAAAGACCCCCCCCCACCTCCTCCAGGTATTAACCCTGGGTCAGCAGTGGGAGGTCTGTCCCTATTTGCGGGGGGGGGGGGGGGCACTGTATACACAGATGTGTGAGGGGGGGGGGGGGGTGATGTATATACAGACAGATGGGGGGGTGATGTATATACAGACAGATGGGGGGGTGATGTATATACAGACAGATGGGGGGGTGATGTATATACAGACAGATGGGGGGGTGATGTATATACAGACAGATGGGGGGGGGGGGGTGATGTATATACAGACAGATGGGGGGGTGATGTATATACAGACAGATGGGGGGGGGGTGATGTATATACAGACAGATGGGGGGGGTGATGTATATACAGACAGATGGGGGGGGGGGGTGATGTATATACAGACAGATGGGGGGGTGATGTATATACAGACAGATGGGGGGGGTGATGTATATACAGACAGATGGGGGGGGGTGATGTATATACAGACAGATGGGGGGGGGTGATATACAGACAGATGGGGGGGGGGGTGATGTATATACAGACAGATGGGGGGGGTGATGTATATACAGACAGATGGGGGGGGGGGGTGATGTATATACAGACAGATGGGGGGGTGATGTATATACAGACAGATGGGGGGGGGTGATGTATATACAGACAGATGGGGGGGTGATGTATATACAGACAGATGGGGGGGGGGGGGTGATGTATATACAGACAGATGGGGGGGGGGTGATGTATATACAGACAGATGGGGGGGGGGGGGGTGATGTATATACAGACAGATGGGGGGGGGGGGGTGATGTATATACAGACAGATGGGGGGGTGATGTATATACAGACAGATGGGGGGGGGGGTGATGTATATACAGACAGATGGGGGGGTGATGTATATACAGACAGATGGGGGGGGGTGATGTATATACAGACAGATGGGGGGGTGATGTATATACAGACAGATGGGGGGGGTGATGTATATACAGACAGATGGGGGGGTGATGTATATACAGACAGATGGGGGGGGGGGTGATGTATATACAGACAGATGGGGGGGGGGGTGATGTATATACAGACAGATGGGGGGGTGATGTATATACAGACAGATGGGGGGGGTGATGTATATACAGACAGATGGGGGGGGGTGATGTATATACAGACAGATGGGGGGGGGGTGATATACAGACAGATGGGGGGGGGGTGATATACAGACAGATGGGGGGGGGGGGTGATGTATATACAGACAGATGGGGGGGGTGATGTATATACAGACAGATGGGGGGGTGATGTATATACAGACAGATGGGGGGGTGATGTATATACAGACAGATGGGGGGGGGTGATGTATATACAGACAGATGGGGGGGTGATGTATATACAGACAGATGGGGGGGGGGGTGATGTATATACAGACAGATGGGGGGGGTGATGTATATACAGACAGATGGGGGGGTGATGTATATACAGACAGATGGGGGGGTGATGTATATACAGACAGATGGGGGGGGTGATGTATATACAGACAGATGGGGGGGGGGGGGGGGGTGATGTATATACAGACAGATGGGGGGGTGATGTATATACAGACAGATGGGGGGGGTGATGTATATACAGACAGATGGGGGGGGGTGATGTATATACAGACAGATGGGGGGGGGGTGATGTATATACAGACAGATGGGGGGGGGGGTGATGTATATACAGACAGATGGGGGGGGGGGTGATGTATATACAGACAGATGGGGGGGGGGTGATGTATATACAGACAGATGGGGGGGGGGGGTGATGTATATACAGACAGATGGGGGGGGTGATGTATATACAGACAGATGGGGGGGGGGTGATGTATATACAGACAGATGGGGGGGGGTGATGTATATACAGACAGATGGGGGGGGGTGATGTATATACAGACAGATGGGGGGGGTGATGTATATACAGACAGATGGGGGGGTGATGTATATACAGACAGATGGGGGGGTGATGTATATACAGACAGATGGGGGGGGTGATGTATATACAGACAGATGGGGGGGGGTGATGTATATACAGACAGATGGGGGGGGGTGATGTATATACAGACAGATGGGGGGGGGGGGGGGTGATGTATATACAGACAGATGGGGGGGGTGATGTATATACAGACAGATGGGGGGGGGTGATGTATATACAGACAGATGGGGGGGGGTGATGTATATACAGACAGATGGGGGGGTGATGTATATACAGACAGATGGGGGGGGTGATGTATATACAGACAGATGGGGGGGTGATGTATATACAGACAGATGGGGGGGGGGGTGATGTATATACAGACAGATGGGGGGGGGGGGTGATGTATATACAGACAGATGGGGGGGTGATGTATATACAGACAGATGGGGGGGGTGATGTATATACAGACAGATGGGGGGGGGTGATGTATATACAGACAGATGGGGGGGGGGGTGATGTATATACAGACAGATGGGGGGGGGGGTGATGTATATACAGACAGATGGGGGGGGGTGATGTATATACAGACAGATGGGGGGGTGATGTATATACAGACAGATGGGGGGGGGTGATGTATATACAGACAGATGGGGGGGGGGGGTGATGTATATACAGACAGATGGGGGGGGGGTGATGTATATACAGACAGATGGGGGGGTGATGTATATACAGACAGATGGGGGGGGTGATGTATATACAGACAGATGGGGGGGTGATGTATATACAGACAGATGGGGGGGGGGGTGATGTATATACAGACAGATGGGGGGGGGGGGTGATGTATATACAGACAGATGGGGGGGTGATGTATATACAGACAGATGGGGGGGGTGATGTATATACAGACAGATGGGGGGGGGTGATGTATATACAGACAGATGGGGGGGGGGTGATATACAGACAGATGGGGGGGGGGTGATATACAGACAGATGGGGGGGGTGATGTATATACAGACAGATGGGGGGGTGATGTATATACAGACAGATGGGGGGGTGATGTATATACAGACAGATGGGGGGGGGGTGATATACAGACAGATGGGGGGGTGATGTATATACAGACAGATGGGGGGGGTGATGTATATACAGACAGATGGGGGGGTGATGTATATACAGACAGATGGGGGGGGGGTGATGTATATAAAGACAGATGGGGGGGGGTGATGTATATACAGACAGATGGGGGGGGGTGATGTATATACAGACAGATGGGGGGGTGATGTATATACAGACAGATGGGGGGGGGGGTGATGTATATACAGACAGATGGGGGGGGCGATGTATATACAGACAGATGGGGGGGTGATGTATATACAGACAGATGGGGGGGTGATGTATATACAGACAGATGGGGGGGGTGATGTATATACAGACAGATGGGGGGGGGGGGTGATGTATATACAGACAGATGGGGGGGTGATGTATATACAGACAGATGGGGGGGGGTGATGTATATACAGACAGATGGGGGGGGTGATGTATATACAGACAGATGGGGGGGGGTGATGTATATACAGACAGATGGGGGGGGGGGTGATATACAGACAGATGGGGGGGGGGTGATGTATATACAGACAGATGGGGGGGGGGTGATGTATATACAGACAGATGGGGGGGGGGGTGATGTATATACAGACAGATGGGGGGGGGGGGTGATGTATATACAGACAGATGGGGGGGGGGTGATGTATATACAGACAGATGGGGGGGTGATGTATATACAGACAGATGGGGGGGTGATGTATATACAGACAGATGGGGGGGGTGATGTATATACAGACAGATGGGGGGGTGATGTATATACAGACAGATGGGGGGGGGTGATGTATATACAGACAGATGGGGGGGGGGTGATGTATATACAGACAGATGGGGGGGGGTGATGTATATACAGACAGATGGGGGGGGGGTGATGTATATACAGACAGATGGGGGGGGGGGTGATATACAGACAGATGGGGGGGGGGGTGATATACAGACAGATGGGGGGGGGGGTGATGTATATACAGACAGATGGGGGGGTGATGTATATACAGACAGATGGGGGGGGGTGATGTATATACAGACAGATGGGGGGGGGGTGATGTATATACAGACAGATGGGGGGGGGTGATGTATATACAGACAGATGGGGGGGGGGTGATGTATATACAGACAGATGGGGGGGGGGGTGATATACAGACAGATGGGGGGGGGGTGATATACAGACAGATGGGGGGGGGGTGATGTATATACAGACAGATGGGGGGGTGATGTATATACAGACAGATGGGGGGGTGATGTATATACAGACAGATGGGGGGGGGGGGGTGATGTATATACAGACAGATGGGGGGGGGGGGTGATGTATATACAGACAGATGGGGGGGGGGGGGTGATGTATATACACAGACAGATGGGGGGGGGTGATGTATATACAGACAGATGGGGGGGGGGGGTGATGTATATACAGACAGATGGGGGGGGGGTGATGTATATACAGACAGATGGGGGGGGGGGTGATGTATATACAGACAGATGGGGGGGGTGATGTATATACAGACAGATGGGGGGGGGGTGATGTATATACAGACAGATGGGGGGGGTGATGTATATACAGACAGATGGGGGGGGTGATGTATATACAGACAGATGGGGGGGTGATGTATATACAGACAGATGGGGGGGTGATGTATATACAGACAGATGGGGGGGGGTGATGTATATACAGACAGATGGGGGGGGGGGGTGATGTATATACAGACAGATGGGGGGGGTGATGTATATACAGACAGATGGGGGGGGGTGATGTATATACAGACAGATGGGGGGGGGTGATGTATATACAGACAGATGGGGGGGTGATGTATATACAGACAGATGGGGGGGGGTGATGTATATACAGACAGATGGGGGGGTGATGTATATACAGACAGATGGGGGGGGTGATGTATATACAGACAGATGGGGGGGTGATGTATATACAGACAGATGGGGGGGGGGTGATGTATATACAGACAGATGGGGGGGGGGTGATGTATATACAGACAGATGGGGGGGGGTGATGTATATACAGACAGATGGGGGGGGGTGATGTATATACAGACAGATGGGGGGGGGGGTGATGTATATACAGACAGATGGGGGGGGGGTGATGTATATACAGACAGATGGGGGGGTGATGTATATACAGACAGATGGGGGGGGGTGATGTATATACAGACAGATGGGGGGGGGTGATGTATATACAGACAGATGGGGGGGGGGGTGATGTATATACAGACAGATGGGGGGGGTGATGTATATACAGACAGATGGGGGGGTGATGTATATACAGACAGATGGGGGGGGGGGGTGATGTATATACAGACAGATGGGGGGGGGGGTGATGTATATACAGACAGATGGGGGGGGGGGTGATGTATATACAGACAGATGGGGGGGGGGTGATGTATATACAGACAGATGGGGGGGGGGTGATGTATATACAGACAGATGGGGGGTGATGTATATACAGACAGATGGGGGGGGTGATGTATATACAGACAGATGGGGGGGTGATGTATATACAGACAGATGGGGGGGGTGATGTATATACAGACAGATGGGGGGGGGGGGTGATGTATATACAGACAGATGGGGGGGGGGGTGATGTATATACAGACAGATGGGGGGGGGGTGATGTATATACACAGACAGATGGGGGGGGGGGTGATGTATATACAGACAGATGGGGGGGGGTGATGTATATACAGACAGATGGGGGGGGGTGATGTATATACAGACAGATGGGGGGGGGGGGTGATGTATATACAGACAGATGGGGGGGGTGATGTATATACAGACAGATGGGGGGGGTGATGTATATACAGACAGATGGGGGGGGTGATGTATATACAGACAGATGGGGGGGTGATGTATATACAGACAGATGGGGGGGGGTGATGTATATACAGACAGATGGGGGGGGGGGTGATGTATATACAGACAGATGGGGGGGGGTGATGTATATACAGACAGATGGGGGGGGGTGATGTATATACAGACAGATGGGGGGGTGATGTATATACAGACAGATGGGGGGGGTGATGTATATACAGACAGATGGGGGGGTGATGTATATACAGACAGATGGGGGGGGGGTGATGTATATACAGACAGATGGGGGGGGGGGTGATGTATATACAGACAGATGGGGGGGGGGTGATGTATATACAGACAGATGGGGGGGGGGTGATGTATATACAGACAGATGGGGGGGTGATGTATATACAGACAGATGGGGGGGGGTGATGTATATACAGACAGATGGGGGGGGGTGATGTATATACAGACAGATGGGGGGGGGGGGTGATGTATATACAGACAGATGGGGGGGGGTGATGTATATACAGACAGATGGGGGGGTGATGTATATACAGACAGATGGGGGGGGGGTGATGTATATACAGACAGATGGGGGGGGGGGGTGATGTATATACAGACAGATGGGGGGGGGGTGATGTATATACAGACAGATGGGGGGGGGGTGATGTATATACAGACAGATGGGGGGGGGGGTGATGTATATACAGACAGATGGGGGGGTGATGTATATACAGACAGATGGGGGGGGGTGATGTATATACAGACAGATGGGGGGGTGATGTATATACAGACAGATGGGGGGGGGGGTGATGTATATACAGACAGATGGGGGGGGGTGATGTATATACAGACAGATGGGGGGGGGTGATGTATATACAGACAGATGGGGGGGGGTGATGTATATACAGACAGATGGGGGGGGGTGATGTATATACAGACAGATATGGGGGGGGGTGATGTATATACAGACAGATGGGGGGGGGTGATGTATATACAGACAGATGGGGGGGGGGGGTGATGTATATACAGACAGATATGGGGGGGGGTGATGTATCTCAGTCTGCTCAGTCATGCTGACATTTCTCCATCGCTCTCTGAGGTCGATGATTGTGTCACCGGGATTAACCCCCGCAGTGCCAGAACCCCGCCCGGTGATCCCGGCACCTTCCTCTTTCCTATAACCTGCTGGCCCTGTAGACTCCTCCCACTGGCCCTATAGACTCCTCCCACCGTCAGGTATTGGTTCAGGACTCCCATACTGAGATACAGAGACTGCTACTGAAAATGCTGGTTGCCTGGCTGTCTTCTCTGAGACGTTGCAGCATGCAGCCAGTGAAGTCAGCTCTCCTGACAAACCATCAGAGCCATGGAGCATGATGTTGTGGAGATATATATATATATAACACACTACTACACATGACAGCCGGGCAAGTGGCATTTTCAGATCAGTAACCTCTAGAGCCAGTCCTGAGGGAACAGTCCATGATTTAATAATAGGGGGATGGTAGTTGCGCTGTGATAGGAAGGGGATGAGGGGAAAGGGAAGGGGACTAAACTAAAGTGCATGTGACAAACATGCCAGGTGACCTAAAAAACCCATAAACCGAAAATAAGGGAGAAAACACTAACATGTGCATATAATGAATATAATGAAAGTACCACTAAATGGTGTATGAAAAAATGCTGACATGAAGCAAAAAAGGAGATGAATTACATAGCATAACAATGAACAGTGCACATGGATATAAAAGGCAACCCAGCCAATACAAAATAACAAAGGTGATATACAATATGTGGAATAAGTGAGTAAGACACTGGATGCACAAATAAACAAATGCATAAATGATTAAATATAAAATAGTCCCGGTGATAAGTGTTGTAAAAAACCAAACCACTTAACCAGTAGATCAAAAACATGAGAAGGAACTCAGCATACCAAAAAAAATATATCATAATGGCGAATAAATATGAAAAAAACAGTCCCGCCACCAAATGTTAGGAGCACGGGACGCTGCCACACAACAGCTGATGTGACGAGCACGGCGCTCGCGGAGTTTTTTACCCCCCAGCTGTCATCCTTTCATATCACATACCGCATCTGTGAGCTACACCATCTGCTGCATTTTTTGGATTTAACCATCTACTGGGCTCCAAACACATATGCTGTATACCTTACAGCCGTAAGGTAAGGGGCCTGCGGACACGGAGGTGTTCCCACCGAAGATCACTCCCCTCCTTTCACTTATATCATTGTGTTTTTTGGATTGTCACTCAGAAGTGTCACATTTGGTGGCGGGACTGTTTTTTTCATATTTATTCGCCATTATGATATATTTTTTTGGTATGCTGAGTTCCTTCTCATGTTTTTGATCTACTGGTTAAGTGGTTTGGTTTTTTACAACACTTATCACCGGGACTATTTTATATTTAATCATTTATGCATTTGTTTATTTGTGCATCCAGTGTCTTACTCACTTATTCCACATATTGTATATCACCTTTGTTATTTTGTATTGGCTGGGTTGCCTTTTATATCCATGTGCACTGTTCATTGTTATGCTATGTAATTCATCTCCTTTTTTGCTTCATGTCAGCATTTTTTCATACACCATTTAGTGGTACTTTCATTATATTCATTATATGCACATGTTAGTGTTTTCTCCCTTATTTTCGGTTTATGGGTTTTTTAGGTCACCTGGCATGTTTGTCACATGCACTTTAGTTTAGTCCCCTTCCCTTTCCCCTCATCCCCTTCCTATCACAGCGCAACTACCATCCCCCTATTATTCACTATTGTTTTGTCTGTTTGGAGCAGTCTTTTAGGTGTTGCAGCAGTGTCCCCTTGTTAGTATAGGAGTCCGCTAGCAGCGCAGGAGTTCTCTCTATTGTTTCAAGTCCATGATTTGCAGACCTCCGGGGGCTTCCCCCCAATCACAGAATATGACGGATTGTTTTGCCCGTTCTTAGAGAAGCAGGTGTGAGGAGTGCGGCTCTAACAGGACAGGATTTCAGGCAAGCCGGGTGACATTGGGCCCGACAGCCCGATCCGCGGCGGGGACCGGAGCTTCTGGTTGGGTTGGGTTTTGTATTCCATTGATATTGTGCCACGTCCGTCCTCCTCTACAGGCATCGGCATGTAAACATTAGTAATCCGGGCGTGTACCCAGTGCCAAGCTTTTGTTTTTATAGGGTAATGCACCACCCTGCTATAGGCAGTGCATGTGTGCCAGGCTTGTGTTCTACTCTGCACAATTCCAGCTATTTGTCTCATTCACACCATGCCATATGCCAAACCGTGTCCTAAAACATGCGTTTCCACAACAAGTGCTCCTATACACCAGGATATACGGCAGTGCACAGTACAGTGATGGCTTTGCTGCTATACAGAAGTACAGTATATATGGTACAGTACAGTGGTGGGAG
This sequence comes from Lithobates septentrionalis, assembly GCA_037952835.1. Classification (NCBI taxonomy): domain Eukaryota; kingdom Metazoa; phylum Chordata; class Amphibia; order Anura; family Ranidae; genus Lithobates; species Lithobates septentrionalis. The sequence goes on from JBBDGP010002335.1 coordinate 435,434, forward strand.
TGCTCCTATACACCGGTATATATGGCAGTGTACAGTACAATGGTGGGAGTGCTTCTATAGTCCAGTATATACGGCAGTGTACAGCACAGTGGTGGGAGTGCTCCTATACTACAGTATATATGGCAGTGTACAGCACAGTGGTGGGAATGCTCCTATACACCGGTATATATGGCAGTGTACAGTGGTGGGAGTGCTCCTATACACTGGTATATATGGCAGTGTACAGTACAGTGGTGGGAGTGCTCCTATACACCGGTATAAATGGCAGTGTACAGTACAATGGTGGGAGTGCTTCTATAGTCCAGTATATACGGCAGTGTACAGCACAGTGGTGGGAGTGCTCCTATACAACAGTATATATGGCAGTGTACAGCACAGTGGTGGGAATGCTCCTATACACCGGTATATATGGCAGTGTACAGTGGTGGGAGTGCTCCTATACACTGGTATATATGGCAGTGTACAGTACAGTGGTGGGAGTGCTCCTATACACCGGTATAAATGGCAGTGTACAGTACAATGGTGGGAGTGCTTCTATAGTCCAGTATATACGGCAGTGTACAGCACAGTGGTGGGAGTGCTCCTATACAACAGTATATATGGCAGTGTACAGCACAGTGGTGGGAGTGCTCCTATACACCGGTATATATGGCAGTGTACAGCACAGTGGTAGGAGTGCTCCTATACACCAGTATATATGGCAGTGTATAGTACAGTGGTGGGAGTGCTCCTATACACCGGTATATATGGCAGTGTACAGTACAGTGGTGGGAGTGCTCCTATACACCGGTATATATGGCAGTGTACAGTACAGTGGTGGGAGTGCTCCTATACACCGGTATATATGGCAGTGTACAGCACAGTGGTGGGAGTGCTCCTATACACCGGTATATATGGCAGTGTACAGTACAGTTGTGGGAGTGCTCCTATACACCGGTATATATGGCAGTGTATAGTACAGTGGTAGGAGTGCTCCTATACACCGGTATATATGGCAGTGTATAGTACAGTGGTGGGAGTGCTCCTATACACCGGTATATATGGCAGTGTACAGTACAGTGGTGGGAGTGCTCCTATACACCGGTATATATGGCAGTGTACAGTACAGTGGTGGGAGTGCTCCTATACACCGGTATATATGGCAGTGTACAGTACAGTGGTGGGAGTGCTCCTATACACCGGTATATATGGCAGTGTATAGTACAGTGGTAGGAGTGCTCCTATACACCGGTATATATGGCAGTGTATAGTACAGTGGTGGGAGTGCTCCTATACACCGGTATATATGGCAGTGTACAGTACAGTGGTGGGAGTGCTCCTATACACTGGTATATATGGCAGTGTACAGTACAGTGGTGGGAGTGCTCCTATACACCGGTATATATGGCAGTGTACAGTACAGTGGTGGGAGTGCTCCTATACACCGGTATATATGGCAGTGTACAGCACAGTGGTGGGAGTGCTCCTATACACCGGTATATATGGCAGTGTACAGTACAGTTGTGGGAGTGCTCCTATACACCGGTATATATGGCAGTGTATAGTACAGTGGTAGGAGTGCTCCTATACACCGGTATATATGGCAGTGTATAGTACAGTGGTGGGAGTGCTCCTATACACCGGTATATATGGCAGTGTACAGTACAGTGGTGGGAGTGCTCCTATACACCGGTATATATGGCAGTGTACAGTACAGTGGTGGGAGTGCTCCTATACACCGGTATATATGGCAGTGTACAGTACAGTGGTGGGAGTGCTCCTATACACCGGTATATATGGCAGTGTATAGTACAGTGGTAGGAGTGCTCCTATACACCGGTATATATGGCAGTGTATAGTACAGTGGTGGGAGTGCTCCTATACACCGGTATATATGGCAGTGTACAGTACAGTGGTGGGAGTGCTCCTATACACTGGTATATATGGCAGTGTACAGTACAGTGGTGGGGGTGCTCCTATACACCGGTATATATGGCAGTGTACAGTGGTGGGAGTGCTCCTATACACCGGTATATATGGCAGTGTACAGTACAGTGGTGGGAGTGCTCCTATACACCAGTATATATGGCAGTGTACAGTACAGTGGTGGGAGTGCTCCTATACACCGGTATATATGGCAGTGTACAGTGGTGGGAGTGCTCCTATACACTGGTATATATGGCAGTGTACAGTACAGTGGTGGGGGTGCTCCTATACACCGGTATATATGGCAGTGTACAGTACAGTGGTGGGAGTGCTCCTATACACCGGTATATATGGCAGTGTACAGTACAGTGGTGGGAGTGCTCCTATACACCGGTATATATGGCAGTGTACAGTACAGTGGTGGGAGTGCTCCTATAGTCCGGTATATACGGCAGTGTACAGCACAGTGGTGGGAGTGCTCCTATACACCGGTATATATGGCAGTGTACAGCACAGTGTTGGGAGTGCTCCTATACACCGGTATATATGGCAGTGTACAGTACAGTGGTGGGAGTGCTCCTATAGTCCGGTATATACGGCAGTGTACAGCACAGTGGTGGGAGTGCTCCTATACACCGGTATATATGGCAGTGTACAGCACAGTGTTGGGAGTGCTCCTATACACCGGTATATATGGCAGTGTACAGTACAGTGGTGGGAGTGCTCCTATAGTCCGGTATATACGGCAGTGTACAGCACAGTGACATGTAAATTATTTTCAAGTTTCAGTTTTGTTAGACTCACACTATGGCGTGTACAGTAGCGTTCTAAAACCTGCGTTGGTTACCACAGCAATGTGCTGTATAGGCGTGTCGTCGTTTATTATTAATTGCTCCCCAATGCTCATACAAGTAAAGCACCTGAGCTCCCGAGTAACAGCAATCCACAGGTGGGAATTCTCTCTTTCTATAGGTGGAGGCACACTGGGGCCAATCAGTTCTCCTTCCTGCACTGATAATGAACCAGAGTCTTTGATTACTCCATTCCTGTATCATGCCTGCAGTATCTGACCATCTCCTGTATCATGTCTGCAGTCTCTGTCCATCTCTTGTATCATGTCTGCAGTCTCTGACCATCCCTTGTATCATGTCTGCAGTCTCTGACCATCCCTTGTATCATGTCTGCAGTCTCTGACCATCTCTTGTATCATGTCTGCAGTCTCTGACCATCTCTTGTATCATGTCTGCAGTCTCTGACCATCACCTGTATCATGTCTGCAGTCTCTGACCATCTCTTGTATCATGTCTGCAGTCTCTGACCATCACCTGTATCATGTCTGCAGTCTCTGACCATCTCTTGTATCATGTCTGCAGTCTCTGACCTTCTCTTGTATCATGTCTGCAGTCTCTGACCATCCCGTGTATCATGTCTGCAGTCTCTGACCATCACCTGTATCATGTCTGCAGTCTCTGACCATCCCTTGTATCATGTCTGCAGTCTCTGACCATCCCGTGTATCATGTCTGCAGTCTCTGACCATCTCCTGTATCATGTCTGCAGTATCTGACCATCTCCTGTATCATGTCTGCAGTCTCTGACCATCCCTTGTATCATGTCTGCAGTCTCTGACCCTCTCCTGTATCATGTCTGCAGTCTCTGACCATCCCTTGTATCATGTCTGCAGTCTCTGACCATCCCTTGTATCATGTCTGCAGTCTCTGACCATCTCTTGTATCACGTCTGCAGTCTCTGACCATCACCTGTATCATGTCTGCAGTCTCTGACCTTCTCTTGTATCATGTCTGCAGTCTCTTACCATCTCTTGTATCATGCCCAAAGCCTTTTACTATTGCCTGTTCTGCACCTGCAGTCCTGACAGTAAATATATTCACTGGAGATTATATGCGACCCCATGGTCATGTTAGGGGGTCACACTTGGGGCCCCTCATTTCAAGAAACTTGACCCTTACTGGTCTAAACTATTTGCACTCCCATCACAAATAATCCCCATATTGTGTTGAATATGTTCGTTTCCTATGATCCCTGCAATAGTGTAGTATTTTCCTAAAACACCCCAATCCAGGAAAATACTGCACAGTGGCCACTAGGTGGAGCTGCTGATCACAGAAAATAATCCTATTAGATACATTACAGGAGTTATTGATGATGGTTGTACCAATTTTTTTTTTTTTAAATTGACCCCCCAGTGTTCATATAGTGGATTCAACTTAAAAAAAAATGGCTTCTGGAATGACAGGAACATGTTAAAGCTTCTATGAGATTTTACTGATTTGGGTTTACATCTAAACGGAGGGTCTTGTTCAGAGACTGTACAGTTTTTTTAGCGGAGTATCCCTTTAAACCTGCACACAGACTTTCTTCTGTCGGGAAGTGTCGCTGTGATGGTGTTTATTCCGGTAATTGCGCATTTAGCGGTTTGGGATCTGCTGGAAACATTTTATGTCCTTCTCATCCAAACAAAGGTGTTTATCCATTAGTCGGTGCGCGGCGAGCTGCCAGGCGGCCGGGTGAGGTCAGAGCGATCTCAGATCCCGCCTGCTCCGGCGTTTATAGAACAACGCAGCTAACACTTTGTCATTTTTTTTTTATTTGCGATTTACAGGATGGCCACCGACATCAAGACCTTGAGAGAGGAATACAAACAGCTGAACCGATCCTGCTTCGTCCTGGGTGCGTCCGGGGAGACGGGGAAGGAGCTGCTGAAAGAGATCGCGCAGAGTCGCCTGTACAGCAAAATCACGCTGATTGGACGCCGCAAGCTGAACTACGAAGACGAGGCGTATAAGGATCTGGTGAGCGTCCGCCGGGGTCACTGACCTCCTATATCCACACTGAAGGGTTTTTATTTTTGCCACAACTGTTTTTGACATTTATTGCGGAAATACACATGTTTTTTTTTACTTGAAAATGCACTTAAACCCCCAAATACCGTCTATTTTCTGGAGTCAGAGGCCCTGTAGAATAAATACAACATTTATGTCACATGATATTTTCATATATTGTTTACCCAATCATAGGGGACTGCCAGACCTACCCTGTGATATCACGGCAGGTGACCGGCATCAGGGGCCTACTAGACCTCCTAATGTCTCCTCTCTGCACCCTGTTAAAGCTGCTGAGAGCAGGTTGTGTCCCATCCGCATTTCCTTTGGATAGAGCAGCCCGGAAGTGTTCTACAGCCCCAACCTTCCCAGCCTACAGCCCTACCCTTCCCAGCCTACAGCCCTACCCTTCCCAGCCTACAGCCCTACCCTTCCCACCCTACAGCCCTACCCTTCCACCTCTCCAGCCCTACCCTTCCCACCCTACAGCCCTACCCTTCCCACCCTACAGCCCTACCCTTCCCACCTTACAGCCCTACCCTTCCCACCCTACAGCCCTACCCTTCCCACCTTACAGCCCTACCCTTCCTCCTCTACAGCCCTACCCTTCCTCCTCTACAGCCCTACCCTTCCTCCTCTACAGCCCTACCTTTCCTCCTCTACAGCCCTACCTTTCCTCCTCTACAGCCCTACCCTTCCTCCTCTACAGCCCTACCTTTCCTCCTCTACAGCCCTACCTTTCCTCCTCTACAGCCCTACCTTTCCTCCTCTACAGCCCTACCTTTCCTACCCTACAGCCCTACTCTTCCCACCCTACAGCCCTACCCTTCCTCCTCTACAGCCCTACCCTTCCTCCTCTACAGCCCTACCTTTCCTCCTCTACAGCCCTACCCTTCCTCCTCTACAGCCCTACCCTTCCTCCTCTACAGCTCTACCTTTCCTCCTCTACAGCCCTACCTTTCCTCCTCTACAGCCCTACCTTTCCTCCTCTACAGCCCTACCTTTCCTCCTCTACAGCCCTACCCTTCCACCTCTCCAGCCCTACCCTTCCCACCCTACAGCCCTACCCTTCCCACCTTACAGCCCTACCCTTCCTCCTCTACAGCCCTACCCTTCCTCCTCTACAGCCCTACCTTTCCTCCTCTACAGCCCTACCTTTCCTCCTCTACAGCCCTACCTTTCCTACCCTACAGCCCTACTCTTCCCACCCTACAGCCCTACCCTTCCTCCTCTACAGCCCTACCCTTCCTCCTCTACAGCCCTACCTTTCCTCCTCTACAGCCCTACCCTTCCTCCTCTACAGCCCTACCCTTCCTCCTCTACAGCTCTACCTTTCCTCCTCTACAGCCCTACCCTTCCTCCTCTACAGCTCTACCTTTCCTCCTCTAGAGCCCTACCCTTTCTCCTCTAGAGCCCACCCCTTCCTCCTCTACAGCCCACCCCTTCCTCCTCTACAGCCCTACCCTTCCTCCTCTACAGCCCTGCCCTTCCTGCTCTACAGCCCTGCCCTTCCTGCTCTACAGCCCTACCCTTCCTCCTCTACAGCCCTACCCTTCCTCCTCTACAGCCCTACCCTTCCTTTCTACAGCCCTACCCTTCCTCCTCTACAGCCCTACCCTTCCTCCTCTACAGCCCTACCCTTCCTCCTCTACAGCCCTGCCCTTCCTCCTCTACAGCCCTGCCCTTCCTCCTCTACAGCCCTGCCCTTCTTCCTCTACAGCCCTGCCCTTCTTCCTCTACAGCCCTGCCCTTCTTCCTCTACAGCCCTGCCCTTCTTCCTCTACAGCCCTGCCCTTCTTCCTCTACAGCCCTGCCCTTCTTCCTCTACAGCCCTGCCCTTCTTCCTCTACAGCCCTGCCCTTCTTCCTCTACAGCCCTGCCCTTCTTCCTCTACAGCCCTGCCCTTCTTCCTCTACAGCCCTGCCCTTCTTCCTCTACAGCCCTGCCCTTCTTCCTCTACAGCCCTGCCCTTCTTCCTCTACAGCCCTGCCCTTCTTGCTCTACAGCCCTGCCCTTCTTCCTCTACAGCCCTGCCCTTCTTCCTCTACAGCCCTGCCCTTCTTCCTCTACAGCCCTACCCTTCTTCCTCTACAGCCCTACTCTTCCTACCCTACAGCCCTACCCTTCCTACCCTACAGCCCTACTCTTCCCACCCTACAGCCCTACTCTTCCCACCCTACAGCCCTACCCTTCCTACCCTACAGCCCTACCCTTCCTACCCTACAGCCCTACCCTTCCTACCCTACAGCCCTACCCTTCCTACCCTACAGCCCTACCCTTCCTACCCTACAGCCCTACTCTTCCTACCCTACAGCCCTACTCTTCCTACCCTACAGCCCTACTCTTCCTACCCTACAGCCCTACTCTTCCTACCCTACAGCTCTACTCTTCCTACCCTACAGCTCTACTTTTCCTACCCTACAGCTCTACTCTTCCTACCCTATAGCTCTACTCTTCCTACCCTACAGTCCCATCTTTCCTACCCTACAGCCCTAATCTTCTTACCCTACAGCCCTACCCTTGCTACCCTACAGCCCCACTCTTCCTCCCCTACAACCCCACCCTTGTTACCCTATAGCTCTACCCCATAGCACCATCCCCTCTGAATCTAAAGCCCTACGTTTCCTACCCTGTTGAAGCTCATAAAGGCATTTCCATGGAAAGAGCAGCCAGGGTTTTACAGTTTTGAACCTGGAAGTGCTTAGAGCTGAGCTCTTCCAGGTTCATACTACCAAGGGGGATCAGCAAACAGATGTTGTTTGATTCCCCGCTGCTTTTTATCTTGACACCCACACTGGCACCCAGGAGAGACAGGTAAGCCTGGAACACATGGCGGGGGTGGAGGTCAGGGCAGAGGGGGTGGCACAATACAGCCACCCAAATCAAAACTTGGCACCTGGGGGGAAAAATTTCAACTCCTGGCTGCTATATTGCGGCAGCAAAATGGTTAAACCCCTGCTAGTGTTTTTCTGTCTGTGTACTATTTTTTTATTTTCTGTCTGTGTTTGGGGAGTTTTCCTTTTACTGCCTGTCCTGCAAGACAACAGGAAGTGGGAAGAAATCTCCCCAAAGTGAAGGGAATTTCTCATGAGAAATAGGTGTCCCCTGTAGAAGATTTTTCCTCTATTCCTGTTTTGGTGACAACTGTAAGATTTTGAATTTCCTTCCCCACTAATGAATCTTCCCATTGGTGACAAAGACCACAATAAACAAAGTCACCCCCCCAAGTCTATCCTGTCTAATTTGTCACCATTGTGTGCTGTGTATTCATGCCCGTTTTCGTTCCCCAGGTCCAGGAGGTGGTGGATTTTGAGAAGTTGGATGATTACGCTGCAGCCTTCCAGGGACATGACGTGGGGTTCTGCTGTCTGGGGACCACGAAAGCCAAATCTGGAGAGGTGAGTGGAGAGCGGCGCCCCCCCTGGCAATGTTAAACAATATGTGTGAGTGTTTGATACACGTATCAATGCAGAACACTTCCCATAGAAGGGGAGGGCAGAGGGCACCTCGTGGCCAAAGGGGCCACCCAAAGCTGGACAGAATGGCTGGTGGTGTGGAATTTTCGGCCTGGTGGTCAAAAATAAAAAGTAAAAAAGAAGTATGGGAAGGAATTCAGGGATAGCAGCCATCATGATTCTACAGCCCTCCCCTTCCTATCGCACATTCCTACCCACATCCGTAGCCCTCCTATCTACAGCCCTACTCTTCTTGCACTACAAACCTACTCTTCCTTACCCTACAACTCTACCTTTCCTTACCCCACAGCCCTTCTCTTCCTTACCCTACAACTCTACCTTTCCTTACCCCACAGCCCTTCTCTTCCTACCCCACAGCTCTTCTCTTCCTACCCCACAGCTCTTCTCTTCCTACCCCACAGCTCTTCTCTTCCTACCCCACAGCTCTTCTCTTCCTACCCCACAGCCCTTCTCTTCCTACCCCACAGCCCTTCTCTTCCTACCCCACAGCCCTTCTCTTCCTACCCCACAGCCCTTCTCTTCCTACCCCACAGCCCTTCTCTTCCTACCCCACAGCCCTTCTCTTCCTACCCCACAGCCCTTCTCTTCCTACCCCACAGCCCTTCTCTTCCTACCCCACAGCCCTTCTCTTCCTACCCCACAGCCCTTCTCTTCCTACCCCACAGCCCTTCTCTTCCTACCCCACAGCCCTTCTCTTCCTACCCCACAGCCCTTCTCTTCCTACCCCACAGCCCTTCTCTTCCTACCCCACAGCCCTTCTCTTCCTACCCCACAGCCCTTCTCTTCCTACCCCACAGCTCTTCTCTTCCTACCCCACAGCTCTTCTCTTCCTACCCCATATTCTCTTCCTACCCCACAGCTCTACCCTTCCTACTCTTCCTACCCTACCCTACAGCTCTACCCTTCCTACCCTACAATTTGTACCTATCCTCCTCTACAGCCCTACCCTTCCTCCTCCTCCTCTTCCTCCTGTACAGCTCTACCCTTCCTACCCTACAGCCCTACCCTTCCTCCTCTACAGCCCTACCCTTCCTCCTCTACAGCCCTACCCTTCCTCCTCTACAGCCCTACCCTTCCTCCTCTACAGCCCTACCCTTCCTCCTCTACAGCCCTACCCTTCCTCCTCTACAGCCCTACCCTTCCTCCTCTACAGCCCTACCCTTCCTCCTCTACAGCCCTACCCTTCCTACCCTACAGCCCTACCCTTCCCCCTCCTATAGCCCTACCCTTCTGCAAGATTGTTTTATTATTACACTGTACCAGTTTCCATATTCTGTAGGACAGAATATAGAGGTAGGAGCTGCAGTGCTCCTCTGTCTTCAGTTAAAGTGCATCAAAAAACAAAACTTTTTTTAAAAAGTTTTTAGCTTTAGCTATTCCTAAATGTATCCATATATATGCATCTGAAGGTATATGAAGTGTGTGTGGTAGAAGGAACCATTGAGGGCCGTATCATTGTGTTAAACCCACAACAGTAAAATCAGTCTGTATATGCAGTAAAGCATCCTTGGTATACTCACTGTTTCTCTGCATTGTGTAAGGCTGCTTGATCTTGTATGCACAGATCCTACCCTCCCTGCACTGTCCCCCTGCACAAGTCTGGATAGGACAGAGCCTTTGGAGTCAGTCTGCACATGCTCAGTTTGGTGTGTATTGCTAGAGAGGTTTTTTTTTTTTGTCTTGGGAGGGTGCACAGGGCCAATCAGAACTGTCCAGACAGAGGGTCAGGGGTCCTGCAGCCTCATAGGACAGTCAGAGTGGAATGAACTCCTCCTACAAGCTTTAACCTGACACTGGTAGAAGTCACAAGACTGCTATATACTGCTGATGAGAAAGGGTATTTAGCAGTTTATATTTACTAAAATACTTGCATTTCCATGTTCTGTGTACTGAGGGAGACCAGATATAGTGAATGCAGGCTCCTGGGGAGACCAGATATAGTGAATGCAGGCTCCTGGGGAGACCAGATATAGTGAATGCAGGCTCCTGGGGAGACCAGATATAGTGAATGCAGGCTCCTGGGGAGACCAGATATAGTGAATGCAGGCTCCTGGGGAGACCAGATATAGTGAATGCAGGCTCCTGGGGAGACCAGATATAGTGAATGCAGGCTCCTGGGGAGACCAGATATAGTGAATGCAGGCTCCCGGGGAGACCAGATATAGTGAATGCAGAGTCCCGGGGAGACCAGATATAGTGAATGCAGAGTCCCGGGGAGACCAGATATAGTGAATGCAGAGTCCTGGGGAGACCAGATATAGTGAATGCAGAGTCCTGGGGAGACCAGATATAGTGAATGCAGAGTCCTGGGGAGACCAGATATAGTGAATGCAGAGTCCTGGGGAGACCAGATATAGTGAATGCAGAGTCCTGGGGAGACCAGATATAGTGAATGCAGAGTCCTGGGGAGACCAGATATAGTGAATGCAGAGTCCTGGGGAGACCAGATATAGTGAATGCAGAGTCCTGGGGAGACCAGATATAGTGAATGCAGAGTCCTGGGGAGACCAGATATAGTGAATGCAGAGTCCTGGGGAGACCAGATATAGTGAATGCAGAGTCCTGGGGAGACCAGATATAGTGAATGCAGAGTCCTGGGGAGACCAGATATAGTGAATGCAGAGTCCTGGGGAGACCAGATATAGTGAATGCAGAGTCCTGGGGAGACCAGATATAGTGAATGCAGAGTCCTGGGGAGACCAGATATAGTGAATGCAGAGTCCTGGGGAGACCAGATATAGTGAATGCAGAGTCCTGGGGAGACCAGATATAGTGAATGCAGGCTCCTGGGGAGACCAGATATAGTGAATGCAGAGTCCTGGGGAGACCAGATATAGTGAATGCAGGCTCCTGGGGAGACGAGATATAGTGAATGCAGAGTCCTGGGGAGACGAGATATAGTGAATGCAGGGTCCTGGGTTTAGTAACACTTTAAACAATCACTCCTGTTGTCCCCTGAACTGTACAGGCTGTAGGTTGGCAAGGGGGCCCAGCAAGTATCAAGACAGCTGTGTGCAGCCACCTCTCTGCCAGATCTTCCTCTGGTTGGAAGCAGAGCTGCTGGTCCTGCAGGTAGGAGATAACAAAGGGTGTGAATCAGCTACATTGCCTGATAAGAGACCAAAGGTCTATCTAAGATCAAACACTAAGACTACATAGACAAATAAATCCAACCTCCGGCCTTCCACTCAGTCTTGCACAGTTGTACCGGCTCCTCTCCTGGACTGAAATTGCTTCCTCTGATTTCACTGCACACTATGAGCCTCTCACATTGTGCATTAGAAGCTGCAGCAAGACAGAGCCCGCTTCATATCCTGTCTGGAGGATGTCCAGCATCAACTAGCTCATTCCTCCCTAGCCTGTCTGTCCTTGGCCCCGCCCCTTTCATTCATTGGATTTTTATTTTTTTTTAACCATGGAGGCTCAGAATCACACATGGGGGGGGGGATCTCCATGCAAATACTTCCGGCCTAGGAACCTCCACTGCTCCAGACTGACCTCTGCCCACCAGGGCATTTTGATATTTGCATAACTCCTCCCAAGAGCCAGCCCACTGCTTGCATCGGGACTGAGGAGTACTGAGGCCCGGGGGGGGGGGGGGGGGGGGGGGCTGTGATGCTGGCCCCTCCCACCAGCCATGATCTGCACACACCTCCCAACTTTTTGAGATGGGAATGAGGGACACCCATTAGCAAAAGTATGAACACACAGCCAGAGCTACAATGGAATGGTTTAGAATGGGTCTCAAACTGGTGGCCCTCCAGCTGTTGCAAAACTACAAGTCCCATCATGCCTCTGCCTGTGGGAGTCATGCTTGTAACTGTCAGCCTTGCAATGCCTCATGGGACTTGTAGTTTTACAACAGCTGGAGGGCCGCCAGTTTGAGACCCCTGGTTTAGATCAAAGCATATTCATGTGTTAGAATGGCCCAGTCACAGTCCAGACCTAAATCCCATTGAGAATCTGTGGCAAGACTTATAAATTGCTGATCACAGACGCTCTCCATCCAATCTGACAGAGCTTGAGATATTTTGCAAAGAAGAATGGGCAAAAATGTCCTCTCTAGATGTGCAAAGCTGGTAGAGACATCCCCAAAAAACTTGCAGCTGTAATTGCAGATAAAGGGGGTTCTACAAAGTATTGACTCCGGGGGGCGCCATAGAAATGCCCCCCCCACACTTTTCACATATTTATTTGTAAAAAAAAAATTGAAACCCATTTATCATTTTCCTTTCACTTCACAATTATGTGACACTTTGTGTTGGTCTATCACATAAAATGCCAATAAAATACATTTACGTTTTTGGTTGTAACGAGACAAAATGTGGAAAATTTCAAGGGGTATGAATACTTTTTCAAGGTACTTTATTACCACTTTAACCGTTTTCCGTCCGCCCAACGCCATATGTTGTCGTCGACCTTGAGCGGTGATATCAGAATGATGGGTGCCGCTACAGACATCATTCAGATATCTTCTGTTAGAGCTGGCGATTCCCCTCGCTATAAGAACAATCATATCGGCTGTTTAGCCGATTGATCATTCTTATAGGCGGCAGGAGGGGATGCCCAACCCCCCCCCGCCGCCCCTCCTGCGCTTCTCCGGGCACGACCCTGCGATCGGCGAACCGGAGAAGGAACTGACTGGCGCCGGGTGTTGACCATAGAGATTTCCAGTGGGCCAGATGGTCCCCCGAGTCTCTATGATTGTTCAGAGGTTGATCGCGACGTTATGATGTCACGCACGGCCTCTGCATTTGAAAAAAAATGCGGCCGCCTTGGATCCCTTTTTTTTTTTTTTTTTTTTTTTTTTTTTTTTTTTTTTTGATTTTGGGCTTCCCAGCCTAGAGATGAGATGTGAGGACTTATAGACCCCCCCCCCCAGATCTCACTGTAAAGAGGACCTGTCACACACTATTCCTATTGATGTTTACATTCCTTGTAATAGGAATAAAAGCGATTAAAAAAATATGTAGAAAGAAAGCATTAAACTAGAAAAATAAAAGTAAAATTAACAATAAAAAATGTAAGCGCCCCCGTCCCCGCATGCTCACTCGGAGACGCGAACGCATGCGTAAGTCGCGCCCACACATGTAAACGTCGTTCAAATCACACATGTGAGGTATCGCCACGAACGTTAGAGCGAGAGCAATAATTCTAGCTCAACAACTCCTCTGTAACTCAAAACATGTAACCTGTAAAAAAAAAAATTAAAGCATCCCCTTTGGGGCTTTTTTTAAATACTGACGTTTGGCGCCATTCAACGAGCGTGCCCAACTTTTGAAGTGTGACATGTTAGGTATCTATTTACTCGGCGTAACATCATCTTTCACATTATGCAAAAAATAATTGGGCTAACTTTTTACTGTTTTTTTTTTTTAATGCGTGAAACGTCCCCCCCCCCCCCCTAAAAAAAAAAAAACGTGTTTGAAAAATTGCTGCGCAAATACCGTGCGAGATAAAAAGTTGCAACAATTGCCATTTTATTCTCTAGGGTCTCTGCTAAAAAAAAACAAACATATAATGTTTGGGGGTTCTGAGTAGTTTTCTAGCAAAAAAATTATGATTTTTACATGTAGGAGAGAAGTGCCAGAATCGGCCCGGTAGGCAAGTGGTTAAATACAAAGTTCACAGAGCAATAATAATCAGAAGGACTTTGCTTCATTCCAATAGATTTCGCTCACAGCTACCTTGCTGATACAGGTTTTCCCCACAACTTTATTTATTTATTAAATTTTTTTTACACTATATTATTATTTTTATTATTATTATTATTATTATTATTATTATTTTTTTGCTATTTTTTTTTCTCCCCATGAAAGTGGAGTTACCTTTTTTTAAATGCTCATATAATCATATGGAAAATCTGTTGCAATGAACGGTCTGATGACAGGGTCTCTTTAAAATGCGTTTGGCGAATGTATCAATGGACATATTAAATAACTTTTATAGATCTGTCCTTTTGCGGCAGGATAGAACAACGTTCGACGAAACTCTTTTACCTCTTTTTAATTGGACGCATTGTTTGGCGTAAAGTGTGATGCACAATATATATATATATATATATATATATATATATATATATATATATATATATATATATATAATTTTTTTATTTCGCCGCGTCTTACCCATTGTGTAGGATCCGTACCGTCTGCTGCAGCAGCGTGGAGGTATTTGGCGTGCAGAAGAAGCCGAACGCCCGCACATCAAAACTTCAACTTTCTATCGGACACAAAGGTGCGCACATTTTGTCAGGCGGCGTCCATTGTGTTGGGGGGAAGGGGGGGGATGATAGGTTAAAGGTGGCGGGACCCCAAGCTTCTCCCCTGCCCGTCCTTCAAGGGGACTTTGTCAGCGGAAAGGCGAGTCCGGTGAATAGAGGGACGCCGGCTTGTGATGGCATTCAGCTGAGCTGACGGGCTAATCACCTCGGGAGAGGGAGCGGCGGGTATTTGTGTCACTTTAATTTCCCGCAGACAATGGAGGATGGCTGGGGCTCTATTAAGCCGCATTTAATGCAGAAGTAAAGCCGGGGAAATTAGAGGCTCGCTTTAATCAAATTACACCTCCACCAGCCAAGAGGTTGCCAGGCGGCAGCGTGGGTAGCGCGGCTCCTGATTGGCCGGCCGGACAAAGCTGTGCAGGAATTTTGTCCCGAGTGTGAGAATCGCGGCGGACAAAACTCCCGGCGTCCCCGCCCCCCCCCCCCCCCCCCCGGGGGCCGTTCCCCTGAGAGGTGACAAAATAATCAGAGAATCTTATTGGCAGAAATGATTTGAAGAATAATAAAAGTCATGTGTTCCCATGGAAGGAAATGGATACAATGTACTGAAAAGTTATCAAAAAAAAAATAAAAAATATTGTAACATTGTATAGAAGTTATCCTTTAGGCCCCTCACATCTGCACTTAGCTGGAACTTGCGCTTTTTTTGTGTGTTTTGTGCGATTTTCACATATGAGGCCCCTGTTCACATTATTGCATAGCGAGAACAAGTGTTCCCACTACACGATTTTGAAATTGCGCTTTTCCCGCCGTTCTGCGTTTCGCATACGGCAAGCCCATTCAGTTGAACGGGCTCCCCTATGTGTGTTTTTTGGCCAAAAAGAAGCCCCATGCCTCTTTTTTTCAGGTGACGCGCTTCGTGCGATTTTGTAAAGGTAAAGATTGCCGCCTGATCGTCTTTGGTGTGCCATTGTGCTGCAGTTGCCATGCAAACTGGGATCGAGGGCAGAATCGCAGCGATTCTGCCTGCGATCCCAAATTGCGACGTGTGAACGGGGCCCCAATACGCATTGCGCATAGGACAGCCTATTTATTTGAATGAGCTGCCCAATGTGTGACAAAGGCCCCATAGAAGCTCCTGTGTTTTTTTTTTTTTTTTTTTTTTTTAATCTTTATTTTTTACCACGTTTTTCGGTTGCACGACAGAACACGTGGCAAGCATGCACCTGCTGTGCTTGTGCTGCCATTCACATTTATTGGCAATGCAAGCTCTATACGTGTTTGCAGCATGTTTCTGAAACGCACGCCAAAGCAAGCGTTTTCTGTGAAGTTTGTTGTGCGATCAGAAAGAGACGATGTGTGAACGGTTGCTCAGCGCTCACCTCCTGGTTTACAAAAAAAAAAAAATGTATGCCAGGATATCTGCGCTAGACCCAATAAATAAACAAGAACAGTGTATGTATGTATGTGTATGTATATGTATATATATATATATATATATATATATATATATATATATATATATATATATATATATATATATATATATATATATATTATAATATAATTTAATGTCAAATACATGTTTAAAAGAAAGGGTGCTGCATCTAAAAAAAAAAAAACGAGGAGGCATATACAAATGCCAGCATGCACTACAATAAACTAATGTGCTCCACAAATGCAATAATACAAACAGAAAACAAAAATTGATAAAAATGTGTAGTCCAAAAAGTGCTTGACCCAATGTGAACAATCAGGACGGACAACAAAACGATTTTTCTGTTCATCAAACAAAATGTTTTTTGATGAACAGAAAAATCGTTTGTCCTTCTGAGAAGTTAGTCACAGAGCTACAATGGAATGGTTTAGATCAAAGCATATTCATGTGTTAGAATGGCCCAGTCACAGTCCAGACCTAAATCCCATTGAGAATCTGTGGCAAGACTTGAAAATTGCTGATCACAGACGCTCTCCATCCAATCTGACAGAGCTTGAGATATTTTGCAAAGAAGAAGAATGGGCAGAAATGTCCCTCTCTAGATGTGCAAAGCTGGTAGAGACATCCCCAAAAAGACTCGCAGCTGTAATTGCAGCGAAAGGTGTTTTTACAAAGTATTGACTTATTTATTTGTAAAACATTTTGAAAACCATTTATCATTTTCCTTCCACTTCACAATTATGTGCCACTTTGTGTTGGTCTATCACATAAAATCCCAATAAAATACATTTACGTTTTTTTTAGTTGTAACATGACAAAATGTGGGAAATGTCAAGGGGTAAGAATATTTTTTCAAGGCACTGTATATGCGACCACTCAGCGTTAAAGCCCACCCCCCGAGAGGCGACATAAATGTGTGTGGCTGACAGGTACAGGTTAAAGTGGACAGTGGAGTCGGCACCACCTACGGCCAATTGTGGCAAAATGCGTGACACACCTTTGAATGGCAGTCACCCTGAATAGCACCCCAAACACAGCGCTATTGTCGTACGGCAAAACAAGGGTACAAAATTGCTCCCGACTCTAGGCCAAAATTTGGTCCCTGAGTTTCTTTGGAGCGACAACCACACATAGGGCAGGCCATTTAAAGTAAATGGAGCTGCCCTGTGTGCGCGTAAACTGTGCTCCCAACAAGACTTCTGCTCCTTTGGCTCCTCGCTCAAAAATAATTGGGAAAAAAAAATGAAATGAGTATTTTTCTTGTTTGCTTTTTTGGTGCGTTCCTGCCTAGGATGACATTTCCAGGTTGATGTCTCGGCCTATCTTGTGCACTTTGCACATGTGCATACCCGCTGAGGGTCTCTGCTAGGTCCCATAGACCTTGTAAGCGACCCTCAGTTTATCTGTGCATGCGCAGGGATATTGTGCCAAGATGGTGGTGTGGGTGCAAAGCCACTAAGAAGAGCTTTGTACTGGAAGAAGAGAGCTGGACTCCACAGACCATGGCGTCCATGGAACAATGACTAGGGATTAGAAATAGAATGTAGTTAGGTGGGGTAGAGCCCCTTTCAGCAGCATATTCAGGAGCCAATGAACCAATGTATCCAAATATGTACAATGGACAGGAGAACCAATAACTGTCCATTCAGTCAAAAGGTATAAACTGAAAATCCCCTAAATGAATGGTCCTCAACCAATGGGCCCATGACCCTCTCTCTGCTGGGCCGCCACCTCCTTCCTCCTTGGCCTCCAGCCAGCTGCAGGTCCCTTAACCTGCCACAGTTCCTCCTGGTTCCCATATTGGGCCACAGTGCCCCTCAACCCCCCCCCCCCCCACAGTACCCCCTGAGAGCCCTCAGCCCCCCACAGTGCTCCCCAGCCTCCTGTAGTTTCTTCCATAGTGCCCCCAATCCCCCAACAGTGTCCCACAAAAGCCATCCAAAGAAAGCAACATTCGGGAACGCCCACAGCAAATTGAATTATGTTTATCCGGCCAATGACCATTTTCCATGCAATCGGCTCACTTTGCTTTATTGCACAGGACACAATCCTTGGCAAGATAAACTATCCATTGTTTTTACCTTTTTGTTTGGCTGCAAATAAAGAAATGGGATGTTGTGAGCGCTCCCGGATCTGATTTTTCTTCCAATTGTTTTGATCATTTCGCACTCCATCCAAAAACCAAGGAAAATGTTGGCATTGGATACACTTTTTCATACAAACAGTTTTATGTGATTATTCTTTATTCTATATTTCTATATTTGTCAATTAACATTATTTTTTCCAATAATCTCCACACAATAGAAATCACCCTGATGGGTTATGCAGTCTCTGGTTCGCTAATTAGACCTGTAATCCATAACTAACATGTTTCAGACAGGAGGAGCTTGAGAGGCAACGGGGCATCTTTTAGGTGGACAGGGAGGACTTCAATAGCGGGATAATAGTCACTAAGGCTATATTTACACTTCAGCATTTTGAACCGCGGATCGCAGAGTTGAACTTTTTTGGGCCACATGCTTCCCGCGAAGCGGGTTGCTGCGATTGCAGCGCGATTTATCATGTGACATTCGCGGCAGACCCACAATTTGTCATTCGCACATCGGCGCTTTCAAAACGCGGGAAGAATCGCTGAAAGTCTGCCCGCGATTCAAAACGCTGAAGTTTGAATACAGCCTCAAAGTTCAAGGTGCGGGTTTGGGGTGAGAGGTGACACAGCAAGCTGCAGAGCAACTTTGGTTACACACCATACAGGACAGACAGGCTTTGTGTACACACTATACATGAAAGGGGGGAAGTGGAGTTGCCATGTATGCCAAAATACCATAAAAAGGAAAAAATGAACTACTTTAAGCCCTCTTAGTCTTCCTACAGACCAAAGAGGGACCTTTACATAGAATTGGTGTAATATCCTAACCCCCCTGGACAGTTTGAGGAATATGATAACCTGAGCATTGGTGAGCTAACTCAAATGAAAATGAAGGGAAAGGTTTTTTTTTCAGTGACTTCAACCCGCTGAACAGTAATTGGAGTTTTCAAATTGCTCTTCTAAACAGGAGCAGAGATTACATTCTAGGTCTTAAGCCAGAGAAGATCATATTTTACACTTGCATGCAGAGGAGATTTCATTGTAGGCCTACAACCAGATGAGATCATATTCTAGATCTAGATCTACACCAGAGGAGATCGTATTCTAGACCTACAACCAGAGAAGATCGTATTCTAGAACTACAACCAGAGAAGATCGTATTCTAGAACTACAACCAGAGAAGAACGTATTCTAGGCCTACAACCAGAGGAGATCTTATTCTAGACCTACAACCAGAGGAGATCTTATTCTAGGCCTTCAGCCAGAGGAAATTATATTCTGCACCTACAACCAGAGGAGAGCATATTCTAAACCAGTGGTCTCCAAACTTTGGCCTGCGGGCCAGATGCATTTGCTTCCCTTTATTCAGCCCTTGGGGCACTATTCCTCATACTATTTTTTAGGGGTGCAACGGATCGTTGCCGATCCGTGATCCGTACGGATCACCCTCCGCGGATCGGCACACCCGCGATCCGCGGAGCACTTTTCGGCCTCAGCCATAGGAAAGACCGCGGCTTCGGCCTAGCTCCGGAGCCGGCGGCCATCTTAGTACACCCGGAAGCGGCCGCTGTCTCGACAGGAAGTGACGTTTCGTCGCCGCCATCTTGCTACACCCCACACTCCTGCACAGTACAATAATGATAGAGTGAGAAGGGGGCAAGCGGACATCTTGTTACACCCACCCGAGTTTTAGATTTAAAAGCCATTTTCAACACAAAACTGAGCTTATATGCACAAATACTGTATTTATGCATATAAGCTCGGTTTTGTGTTGAAAATAGCTTTTAAATCTAAAACTCCGCTGGGTGTAACAAGATTTGTGTGTTTTTTTTTTTTTTTTTTCTGATCCGAAAATGATCCGATCCGTGACTCTGATCCGAGGATCGATCCGATCCGTGAGATTTTTGATCCGTTGCACCCCTACTATTTTTCCTACTGACACCAACAATATGGCACATAATTCTTCCCACTTCCACTGACTCCAACAATGGGGCATCATTTCTCCTATTGACACCAATGATGGGGTACAATTCCCCTCCCTGATACCAATGATAGGGCACCATTCCTCCCATTGACACCAATGATGCGGCAATAGTCCCCTAATTTATCACCAATGATGGAGGGCACTATTCCTCCCACAGACACCATCAGTAGGACTCTATTGCTGCAACTAATATCAATGATGGGGTACTATTCCACTTCCTAATAAATACTGCAATTTTAATGTCATTTTCTTCCGCCTAAGCCTGACACATTGTTTCTCCCACTGACACTCGCATTTTCTACTTCCACTGGCCGCAGTCCAGCCCCCTAAAGTCAGAAGGACAATAAACTGGCCCTTGGTTTAGAAAGTTTGGGGACCTCTGATCTATAACCAGAGGGGATTGTATTCTAGGCCTTGAGCCAGAGGAAATCATATTCTAGACCTACAACCAGAGGAGAGTATATTCTAGGCCTTCAACCAGAAGAGATCATGTTCTAGGCCTTCAAACAAAGGAGATCGTAATCCAGGACTTCAACCAAAGGAGATCATAATCTAGGCCTACAACCATAGGAGACCGTAATCTAGGCCTTCAACCATAGGAGATTGTATTCTAGACCGTCAACCATAGAAGGTTGTATTCTAGACCTTCAGCCATAGAAGGTTGTATTCTAGACCTTCAACCATAGAAGGTTGTATTCTAGACCTTCAACCATAGAAGATTGTATTCTAGACCTTCTACCATAGGAGAGTGTATTCTAGACCTTCAACCATAGGAGGGTGTATTCTAGACCTTCAACCCTAGGAGGGTGTATTCTAGACCTTTGTCCACAGGAGGGTGTATTCTAGACCTTTGTCCACAGGAGGGTGTATTCTAGACCTTCAACCACAGGAGAGTGTATTCTAGACCTTCAACCATGGGAGAGTGTACTCTAGACCTTCAACCATGGGAGAGTGTATTCTAGACCTTCAACCATGGGAGAGTGTATTCTAGACCTTCAACCATGGGGGAGTGTATTCTAGACCTTCAACCATGGGAGAGTGTATTCTAGACCTTTAACCATGGGAGAGTTTATTCTAGACCTTCAACCATAGGAAATCATGTTCTAGGCCTTCAATCAGAGGAGATCCTATTCTAGAGCTACAACCGTAGATCGTATTCTAGGCCTTTAACCAAAGGATATTGTATTCTAGACCTACAAATAGAGGAGATCATATTCTACACTTACAAGTTGAGACCTGTTCTAGGTCTACAACTGAATGAGATCATATTCTCAGCCTACAACCAGAGGAGATCAACCACAACCAGATTTCATATTCTAGACTTACAGCCAGAGGAGATCATATTCTAGACCTAATACTGGCACTGCACGACTGCTAAATGAGCGGCCAGCTGAGTCGTCCTAGGTTCTGGTCAGCTGCTCTGCCCACGGTGGGAACAGATTCCTAATGCCGCGTACACACGGTCGGACTTTCCGGCATACTTGGTCCGGCGGACCAGCGTGTGCCGGACAATCCGCCCGTGTGTGGGCGCCGGCGGACTTTTCCGGCGGACTTCTTCCCAAAAGCCCGCCGGACCTAGATTTGAACCAAGTTTCAAATCTTTCCGTCGGACTCAGTTTCGGGCGGAAAGTCCGCTCGTGTGTGTGCTGGTCCGACGGAAAGGCCGCTCGTGTGTAGGCTGGTCCGACGGACCAGATACGACGCGAGGGCAGGGTATTGCATCTCGCGCTCGCTGCAATAGGAAAAACAAATTTTCCTATTGCGGCGAGCGCGGGGCATACCAGGCCCTTAGGTCTGGTATGGATTATAAAGGGGAACCCCCTACGCCGAAAAAACGGCGTGGGGTCCCCCCTAAAATCCATACCAGACCCCGATCCGAGCACGCAGCCTGGCCGGTCAGGAAAGGGGGTGTGGACGAGCGAGCGCCCCCCCCCCCCCCTCCTGAACCGTACCAGGCCGCATGCCCTCAACATGGGGGGTGGGTGCTTTGGGGGAGGGGGGCGCCCTGCGGGCCCCCCCCACCCCAAAGCACCTTGCCCCCATGTTGATGAGGACAAGGGCCTCTTCCCGACAACCCTGGCCGTTGGTTGTCGGGGTCTGCGGGCGGGGGCTTATCGGAATCAGGGAGCCCCCTTTAAAAAGGGGGCCCCCAGATCCCGGCCCCCCACCCTATGTGAATGAGTATGGGGTACATGGTACCCCTACCCATTCACCTATGAAAAAAGTGTAAGTAATAAAACACACTACACAGGTTTTTAAAATATTTTATTAAACAGCTCCGGGGGGGGGGGGGATCTTCCTCCGGGGGTCTTCTTCCGGCTTCGGGGGTCCCTCCGCTTCATCTTCTCCCGGCGTCCGGTTGGTTCTTCTCCGCTCTCTTCTCTCCAGTTCTTCGGCCGGCTCCTCTGCTGTGTTCAAGTAGCTCTATTGCCAGCAGAGGTCCGGACTTCTGGGCTTCTTCTCTTCCCCAGATGTTGACACGACGCTCTCTCCGGCTGGACTGCTCTCCGAGGGCTGCGTTGTGACTTATATAGGCGGAGACCCCGCCCCCTTTTGATGTCACAGTCCCTGGGCATGCTGGGACTGTGACGTTTTAGGGGGCGTGGTCAACATCACCCAGTGACCACGCCCCCTAAACGTCACAGTCCCAGCATGCCCAGGGACTGTGACATCAAAAGGGGGCGGGGTCTCCGCCTATATAAGTCACAACGCAGCCCTCGGAGAGCAGTCCAGCCGGAGAGAGCGTCGTGTCAACATCTGGGGAAGAGAAGAAGCCCAGAAGTCCGGACCTCTGCTGGCAATAGAGCTACTTGAACACAGCAGAGGAGCCGGCCGAAGAACTGGAGAGAAGAGAGCGGAGAAGAACCAACCGGAAGCCGGGAGAAGATGAAGCGGAGGGACCCCCGAAGCCGGAAGAAGACCCCCGGAGGAAGATCCCCCCCGGAGCTGTTTAATAAAATATTTTAAAAACCTGTGTAGTGTGTTTTATTACTTACACTTTTTTCATAGGTGAATGGGTAGGGGTACCATGTACCCCATACTCATTCACATAGGGTGGGGGGCCGGGATCTGGGGGCCCCCTTATTAAAGGGGGCTCCCAGATTCCGATAAGCCCCCGCCCGCAGACCCCGACAACCAACGGCCAGGGTTGTCGGGAAGAGGCCCTTGTCCTCATCAACATGGGGGCAAGGTGCTTTGGGGTGGGGGGGGCCCGCAGGGCGCCCCCCTCCCCCAAAGCACCCACCCCCCATGTTGAGGGCATGCGGCCTGGTACGGCTCAGGAGGGGGGGGGGCGCTCGCTCGTCCCCACCCCCTTTCCTGACCGGCCAGGCTGCGTGCTCGGATCGGGGTCTGGTATGGATTTTAGGGGGGACCCCACGCCGTTTTTTCGGCGTAGGGGGTTCCCCTTTATAATCCATACCAGACCTGGTATGCCCCGCAACGGGGCTCGCAAGGTGTCAATCTCGCCGATAAAAGCGGCAAGATTGACATCCTTTGCTAGTCCCGTCGCACCTGAGTCACGTTCAAACTGAACGGACTTGTCCGTGTGTGGGCAAGTCTGTTCATTCTGAAACTCCGGCGAAAGTCCGTCGGAAAGACGGGCGGACTTAGCCCGCCGGAAAGTCCCGGCGTGTGTGGGCAAGTCCGTCCGTTTTAAAGTCCGGCGCACCTGGCGGACAAAGTCCGTCGGAAAGTGTGCCGGACCAAGTAGGATAGAAAGTCCGACCGTGTGTACGCGGCATAAGTCATGACACCAGGGTTCTAACTGAACTCTGGGGTATAGATGGTGGATCATTAACTGATCCTTTTTTAATCATCTTCTAATGGAAAAAGTTCCCCATGACTGGCAGACAGTTGTACCCGTTGACAAGCAGGGCATTAAGGAAGCAGCTGACAACTACAGGCCAGCGAGTTTACCATCCTGTAATAGTAACATTAATCGAATATCTCCTAAAAACATAATTTAAAAACACACAATGATCCAAAGCAGCATGGCTTTCCTGATGTCACAATAACCTGGTTGAATTTTTTTGATATAACGCATGTTTTGGAACAGGGCGGTGCTGTTGACATAGCCTGAAATAAATCTTGACTTCAACAAAGGCTTTCATACAATTCCACATAATGTATCGAAGAAAGCACTTAACCCTTGGATGGTACAGTGGATACGTAGCTGACTAAAGGACAGATATCAGAGTGTGGTTCTTAATGGGGTTTATACAGAACAGAGCAATTTAATCAAAGCAGTGGAAACTGCAGTTCAACATTTCTAAATGGAAAGTAATGGATGTAGGGGAAAATAATCCTCTAACAGAGTAGAATACTGGGGGTACAGTGCTGGCCAGAACTACAAACAAAAGTAGGAAGGAGGACTCCTTGGTCCTGATTCCTCTTTATCGATCTTTATATCACTAGAGGGGTCACCAGCAGGAGGAATGAGGTCCCGATTCCTCTATATACAGTATCTCACAAAAGTAAGTACACCCCTCACATTTTTGTAAATCTTTTCTTCTATCTTTTCATGTGACAACACTGAAGAAATGACACTTGTCTACAATGTAAAGTAGTGAGTGTACAGCTTGTATAACAGTGTAAATTTGCTGTCCCCTCAAAATAACTCAACACACAGCCATTAATGTCTAAACTGCTGGCAACAAAAGTGAGTACACCCCTAAGTGAAAATCTCCAAATCGGGCCCAATTAGCCATTTTCCCTCCCCGGTGTCATGTGACTCGTTAGTGTTACAAGGTCTCAGGTGTGAATGGGGAGCAGGTGTGTTAAATTTGTTGTTATCGCTCTCACTCTCTCATACTGGTCACTGGAAGTTCAACATGGCACCTCATGGCAAAGAACTCTCTGAGGATCTGAAAAAAAGAATTGTTGCTCTACATAAAGATGGCCTAGGCTATAAGAAGATTGCCAAGACCCTGAAACTGAGCTGCAGCGCGGTGACCAAGACCATACAGTGGTATAACAGGACAGGTTCCACTCAGAACAGGCCTCGCCATGGTCCGCCAAACAGGTTGAGGTCACGTGCTCAGCGTCATATCCAGAGGTTGTCTTTGGGAAATAGACGTATGAGTGCTGCCAGCATTGCTGCAGAGGTTGTAGGGGTGGGGGGTCAGCCTGTCAGTGCTCAGACCATACGCCGCACACTGCATCAAATTGGTCTGCATGGCTGTCATCCCAGAAGGAAGCCTCTTCTAAAGATGATGCACAAGAAAGTCCGCAAACACTTTTCTGAAGACAAGCAGACTGAGGACATGGATTACTGGAACCATGTCCTGTGGTCTGATGAGACCAAGAAAGAAAAAAATAGTTTTGATTTGTTATTTAAATTTGTTTAGTTTAATTCTTTTTCGGAATTCGTTTCTTTTCATTTATTCGTTTTCAAATTTGTTTTGAATCAACATTTGAATTTATTCTATTCGAAATTCTGAAGACAGTTACATTCTTTCTATCCTATTGTTTGTTTTTGTTTTTTTTCTTTTCTATTCTATTCTCTTATTTTCTTTTGTCTAATTTATTTAAAATTCGAATTTCAGAAGACGGTAATATTATTTCTATTTTTATTCTATTCTAATCCATTTAATTTGAATTTATTCTATTCAAAATTTGAATTTCAGAAGGCGGTTATATTTCTATTTTATTTCGTTCTATTCTATTGGTTTTTTTTTTCTATTCTATTCTTTTAATCTACCGTATATACTCGAGTATAAGTCGAATTTTTCAGCCCTTTTTTTTGGGCTGAAAGTTTCCCTTCGACTTATACTCGAGTCCGCGCTGTCTGTCTGCATGATCAGCGTGTCATGCAGGCAGACGGCGGCCGGCGTGTGCTGATAATGCACGGAGGCTATTCCAGCTTTCAAAAGCCGCGCCTCCTGCTCTTCTGTGATAGGCTGAACAGCTGTCAGTGTACAGCCTATCACGGACATTCTCTCATCCTCGTCCGTGGTATGAGAATGAGAGAATGTCCGTGATAGGCAGTCAGCGGTCAGCCTATCACAGACGAGAAGGAGGCGCGGCTTTTGAACTGTGGAATGGCCGCCGAACAGTATCATCACACGGCCGCTGTCTGAGGATGGAGATCGCCACAGGAAGGCTACACAGGACACAGGTAGGCTGCACATGCACACAGGACACACATGCACCCATGCACACAGGACACACATACACACAGGACACACATGACACACATACACACAGGACACACATGACACACATACACACAGGACACACATGCACACAGGACACACATGTACAGGACACACATGTACAGGACACACATGTACAGGACACACATGTACAGGACACACATGTACAGGACACACACACATGTACAGGACACACACACATGTACAGGACACACATACACACAGGACACACATGACACACATACACACAGGACACACATGACACACATACACACAGGACACACATACACACAGGACACACATGACACACATACACACAGGACACACATGTACAGGACACACATGTACAGGACACACATGTACAGGACACACACACATGTACAGGACACACATGTACAGGGTACAGGTAGGCTGCACAGGACACAGGGAGGCATGCAGCTGCAGTTGGACATTATTGACCCTCTGCATTTCTCACCCTCGACTTATACTCGGGTCAATAAGTTTTTCCCAGTTTTTTGTGGTAAATTGGGGGTCTCGACTTATACTCGGGACGACTTATACTCGAGTATATACGGTATATTCTATTTTAATCTGTTCTTTTCTATTTTCTGTTCTATTATATTCTTTAATTTTCTATTCTGTTCTATTCTTTTATTTTCTATTATGTTCTATTACTTTTTAGTCTAGTCTATTCTACTATTTTCTGTTCTGTTCTGTTTTATTCTTTTCTACTCTCTGCTGTTATTTTATTTTTTGTTCTATTCTATTCTTTTACATTCTATTCCTCTATTTTATTCTCTTTTTTTCTTTTCTATTCTAGTCTTTTCTATTCTATTCCTTTTATTTTCAATTCTATTTTATTCTATTCTTGTTTTCAAATTTGTTTTTAAATTCGAATCCGATTCGAATTTCATTTAGTTATTTTGGATTCTTTTAAATGTGATACTATTGTAATTTGGATACATCCGAATTTCCAAATAACGAACAATTCCTCCGAACTAAACGAAACAAACTGCACATGTCTATTATTGGTATTGGTAGCTGAGGAAGACGAAGCTCAAATTTGGCACATAACATGGCAGAACATTCAGTAATGGTTTCTTTTTTTTTTTTCTTCTTTTCCTCCAGGCTGGCTTTATCCGGGTGGATCACGATTACGTGGTGAAGTCGGCACAGCTGGCGAAGTCGGGGGGCTGCAAACACTTCAATCTGGAATCTTCAAAGGGAGCCAACAAAGAGAGCAGCTTCCTCTACCTCCGGGTGAAGGTCAGCTGACTGCGAAGCGACCAATGCTGTTTCATTCGATTTTTTTTTTTTTTTTTAGAGAATTCTCCCCCCCCCCCCCCCCCCCGATGTTTGTATATGGGGTAGAATTCTCATAGTGTCTAGGTGTACAGCCAGCATCGCTTTGTGTGGGAACCGCCTGAATTGCGTGCCCCTAGCACTGCGACCCCCACCGTTGGCGAGTGGATAGGATGGGGTCTTGATCATGTGGTTAGTATGACAGCCAATCACAATGATCACATGATTTGGAACCCGCCTGCTGGCCCCCTGATGTTAAAAATCCCCTTAAAGGGCCCCGGCTTCCACTGGCAGAAAAGGGGTTAACCGCTTTTTCTACAAAAATATTTTTTACATTTTTTTTTTTTATTTATTTTTTTTAAATCTGCATGTGTTTTTTTTTTTTTTTTTTTTAGATTTACTTTTAAACAGCCAAATAGTAGATATTTTTTTAATTTTCAATTTTAATTTTGCACAATAATTATTATTATATTTTCTGGAAAAAAAAATCACTAAAGTGAATCTTAGTGCACACAAATGCAACATAATACACAGTTTTTGGTAAAATATAAAAGATGGGGATGTGTCAAGTAAATACCGTATTTATCGGAGTATGACGCGCACTTTTTTTTACCCCTTTAAAATAGGGGGAAAATCATGTGTGCGTGTTTTACGCCGATATAGGGCTGCCCCCGAGGGGGAGGAGGGAACGAGCGCCGCTGAAAAAGACAGAGCCGGATCTCCTGTGTACTCGGCTCACAGTCACGCCCAGTCCCGCCTCCTGGGCGGCTCCTAGCATTGACGTACCGGCGTTGCATCGGTGTCCTGTCCATCTTCCCAGAAGAGTTGAAGCTGTTATAGCTGCAAAGGGCGGAGCCAACTCAATATTGAATCCTCCGGACTAATGCCCCGTAAACACGGTCGGACATTGATCGGACATTCCGACAGCAAATTCCTAGGATTTTTTCCGACGGATGTTGGCTCAAACTTGTCTTGCATACACACGGTCACACAAAGTTGTCGGAAAATCCGATCGTTCTAAACGCGGTGACGTAAAACACGTACGTCGGGACTATAAACGGGGCAGTAGCCAATAGCTTTCATCTCTTTATTTATTCTGAGCATGCGTGGCACTCTGTCCGTCGGAATTTCCGACAACGGATTTTGTTGTCGGAAAATTTTATAGCCTGCTCTCAAATTTTGTGTGTCGGAAAACCCGATGGAAAATGTGTGATGGAGCCTACACACGGTCGGAATTTCCGACAACAAGGTCCTATAACACATTTTCCGTCGGAGAATCCGACCGTGTGTACGGGGCATAAGACTGGGATGCCATTAAAGTTCATGTGCATGTAAAGGCAGGCGTCCCAATACTTTTGGTCATATAGTGTATCACCAGAGCTCGGGGGTAATGCTAAACTGATGACTTGTAGGGGCCTTTAAAGCACCTCCTATGGAGAAGAAAGGGTACTGCCATTTTTTAGCTGTTTCGCAGGTCCATGTAATTTTAATGTTGGGTATCTATTTTTTTTTCGGTGCAACTTCATTGTTTAATATTTTACCAAAATATTCGGTAAACGAATGTATCGTGTGCCCTAAAATAACTTAATGTATTTTTTACTGAAATTTTGCATTTTAATAAACCGTTTGTGCTAATATGATGTGACGTAAAAAATTTAGAACTGCCCCCAAATGTATTCTCTAGGAGTGTCTGCTTTCAGAAAATATATCATGTTTGGGGGTTTTAGGGAATCTTCAGGCCTAAAACTATTTTTTTAACCACTTGCCGACCGGCCAACATAAATGTACTGCAGGGCGGTCGCTCTCCTGCACGAAATCACGTACCGGTATGTGATTTCGCTCTTCCGTGTCTGCGGCGCACACCCGCGCCACCAGCGACCAGCTCCCCCAGTGATTGGACACCTAGGGAGCCAAATGGGAGGGGTCCGACGGAACTGATGTCCGCCGAGACTCCCCGGTTGTTCCCGACCAGAGGCAGAACGGCGGTCGGCCTATGTAAACAAGGCAGACCGCCATTCTGTGTCAAGGGAAGACAGAGACCCTGTGTTTCTGCTAAGCAGGAACACGGATCTCTGTCTTCTCAAACTCAAAGCACCTCCCCCCCACACAGTTATTAAGCACTCCCTAGGAGCACATTTAACCCTTTGATCGAGCCTGATGTTAACCCCTTCCAAGCCAGTGTCATTAGTACAGTGACAGTGCTTTTTTTTTTTTTTTTTTAGCACTGATCACTGTATCGGTCTCACTGGTCCCCAAAAAGTGTCACTTAGTGTCAGATTTGACAATGTCGCAGTTCCGCTAAAAATTGCCGCCATTACTAGTAAAAAATAAATAAGAATTCCATAAATCTGTCCCATAGTTTGTAGACACTATAACTTTTGTGCAAACCAATCAATATACGCTTACTGGGATTTTTATTTTTTATTTATTTTTTTTTTACCAAAAACCTGTAGCAGAATACATATTGGCCTAAATTGATAAAGAAATTTTAGATTTTTTAATTTTTTTTATTGGGAATGTTTTATAGCAGAAAGTATAAAAAAGATTGGGTTTTTTTTTTTCAAAATTGTCGCTCTTTTTTTGTTTATAGCGCAAAAAATAAAAACCACAGAGATGATCAAATACCACCAAAAGAAAGTTCTATTTGTGGGGGAAAAAAGGACATCAATTTTATTTGGGTACAACGTCGCACGACCACGCAATTGTCAGTTAAAGTTATGCAGTGCCGTATTGCAAAAAAAAAAAATGGCCCGGTCATGAAGGGGGGTAAATCTGGGACCTCTGTGAAAGGGGCCTCATACAGTTGCTGTTTATGTACCTTTTGTATGTGCATGGGGAGGGGGATTGATCTATTCATTTATTTATTTATTTACTATGTGGCTGGGCGGCCCTCAGTGTGATACAGCACCTCATCCCAAAAATTTAAAAAATCAAACCAAAGAAAGGGAGTACAGGGATTATGGCGGTGCCAAGAGAAACACAACATATTCGATTTTGGAATTAAAATGAATTTTTATTATTTGACAAAAGTTGTTTAAAAATGGACATCAGAATCACAAAAACATGGTGTGCATGATTACTAAAAACATATCTATAGCAAGCTTCACGTTACTTGGCCTGAAAAGCGTGGCGGCCAATTCAGTGGGTAGGTATTTTAGATGCCCGACATGTTTCGCCAGTGATGGCTTCCTCAGGGACAGATTATTGATACCTAAAGCGCTACAGTGTACTCTATAGAGAGAAATATAACAATCAATATACATACTAAGACAAATGATACATTGCATACAAAAAGGATATAAATATTGTAATTATTATGAATGTACACATGTTTGCCAGCCGTCAGGGTAGACCAACCCCCACCAACCAAATTGTGCCACAAAAGAGGGAGGAAAGGGGGGGGGGGAAGGAAAAAAGGGGGAAAAAGGGGGGGGGGCCCTTCCGGCCCCCCCCCCTTCCCCCCCCCCTTTTTTCCTTTCCTCCCTCCTCCCTCCCCTTCCAGCTTCTCAAATGCCTACGGGCCCCTGTATTTCACAGTGGTGGGTCCCTTCCGGCCCCCCCCCTTTTTCCCCCCTTTTTTCCTTCCCCCCCCTTACCTCCCTCCTCCCTCCCCTTCCAGCTTCTCAAATGCCTACGGGCCCCTGTATTTCACAGTGGTGGGTCCACACTCTATCTGGTGCTTCCGGCCTCCTGCAATAGATACACCTTAGCTGCATGGACACCCAAGGGCACTGGAATTCCTCTGCCCGCCTCAGCCACGGCACACTGGAAATTAATACCATCTTCCAGGTATCACGCTGCTGGATGCAGCGTTTGGATACTGCGGGTTGTCTCTGATGTGTTTACACATCACCATAGACACCACCACAATGCCCTCTGGACCTTGTAGGCCCGGACGGAATTGCGATTGGCGCATGCGCTGTGGCTTCCCCTCGTCCGCTCACACGTGCGGTGACGTCAGACGCCGCTCGTGTGTGGGGGGCATAAGAACGCCGGCATCCCAGGCCAGTACACACGCCAGGGATGTTACAGGACACCGCTGCATTTACTGCCATCTGTCCCGGTAGGTATTTTTGTTGAGCATTTGTGCATGAGGTAGTTGGTTTATCCTTTCCAAAACATTTATTCCATGCTGACATTGTCTCTTGTCCTTCAGCTTGCCTCATCTGGCGCTGTAATCGGCTGCAGGTTCTCTCTCAGCCTACTATTTTATTCCATATCTACTTAGTGGTGAGTGTTAAACTAACTCTGCTTATTGTTGGTTTAGTTTATTTATTGACATAGTCAGTGTGCAATTTATAACCGCACTATCCTTGAGATTAAATCACATGCCAAAATTGTTCCTTTTATTAGTTTATAGAGAGACTGTCTCTGCCGTTGTTGAACTTCCTTCAACATGGGCGACTTTTCGGTGTCCTGTTACTCATTATAAAGAGTCATTTCTGTAAGTCCATTTTTTAGAGACTATGTTAGTCCTATATTTTCCTTTTTTAATTAATGGGGGCCATAAGACCCTTCTAGAACCCATTATAATGAACTCATCTATAAATAATTGTACCCTTTAGATATATACTCGGCCAGGCCTTTCCTATTGCTCCCTGCAGCTACCCACTGTGATCTTTGTTGGAGGCCTCGCTCTGGAGGTGTGTGACACCTTCCTGGTGATTTGCAGGCACTTATTTTCCATCTTTTGAATGTCTGGTTGGGGGTTCCTGGCTATCTGGTGTTGTGGGGAGGTCTTTTGTGGCACAATTTGGTTGGTGGGGGTTGGTCTACCCTGACGGCTGGCAAACATGTGTACATTCATAATAATTACAATATTTATATCCTTTTTGTATGCAATGTATCATTTGTCTTAGTATGTATATTGATTGTTATATTTCTCTCTATAGAGTACACTGTAGCGCTTTAGGTATCAATAATCTGTCCCTGAGGAAGCCATCACTGGCGAAACATGTCGGGCATCTAAAATACCTACCCACTGAATTGGCCGCCACGCTTTTCAGGCCAAGTAACGTGAAGCTTGCTACAGATATGTTTTTAGTAATCATGCACACCATGTTTTTGTGATTCTGATGTCCATTTTTAAACAACTTTTGTCAAATAATAAAAATTAATTTTAATTCCAAAATCGAATATATTGTGTTTCTCTTGGCACCGCCATAATCCCTGTACTCCCTTTCTTTGGTTTGATTATTTATTTATTTATTTTTTAATTTTTTTTTTTATAAGATACTGTAATTCCATTATTTTAAATCCTTCTTTTTAATTTATTTAAAGCGGTATTAATTCCCAAAAACAAACCATTTATTATATTGCAGCTTACAGTGGGGAAAATAATGATTTGCTCCCCTGCAGATTGTGTACGTTTGCCCACTTACATAGAAATGAAGGGTCTATAATTTTTATCAAGGATGTATTTTATATGATAGAGACAGAATATCAACCAAAAATACAGAAATAAAACACACGATACAAATGGTATAAATTGGGTTGCAGTTCAGTGAGTAAAATAAGTATTTGATCCCCAAGCAAAACACAACATAGTAGTTGGTGGAGAAACCCTTGTTGGCGATCACAGAGGTCAGACGTTTCTTGTAGTTGGTGATCAGGTTTTCACAAATCTCAGGAGGGATTTTGGTCCACTCTTCTTTACAGATCTTCTCTAAATCCTTAAGGTTTCTTGACTGTCTCTTGGCAACTCGAAGTTTCACTTCTCTCCATAAATGTTCTATAGGATAAAGGTCTGGAGGCTGGCTAGGCCACTCCCTGACCTTAATATGCTTCTTCTTCTTGGGCCCCTCCTTTGTTGCCTTGGCGATATGTTTTGGGTCATTCTCATGCTGGAAGACCCATCCATGACCCATCTTCAGTGTTCTGGCTGAGGGAAGAAGGTTCTCATCCAAGATTTTACAATACATGACCCTGTCAATGGGACAGAGTCGGCCGGTACCTTTTTAGGCCTGTACCTGAGGGAAGAAGGTTCTCATCCAGGACTTTACCATACCATACATGGTCCTGTCCATTGGACCCTCAATGGGACAAAGTCGGCCGGTACCTTTTAGGCCTGTACCTGAGGGAAGAAGGTTCTCATCCAGGACTTTACCATACCATACATGGTCCTGTCCATTGGACCCTCAATGGGACAAAGTCGGCCGGTACCTTTTAGGCCTGTACCTGAGGGAAGAAGGTTCTCATCCAGGACTTTACCATACAATACATGGTCCTGTCCATTGGACCCTCAATGGGACAAAGTCGGCCGGTACCTTTTAGGCCTGTACCTGAGGGAAGAAGGTTCTCATCCAGGACTTTACCATACCATACATGGTCCTGTCCATTGGACCCTCAATGGGACAAAGTCGGCCGGTACCTTTTAGGCCTGTACCTGAGGGAAGAAGGTTCTCATCCAGGACTTTACCATACAATACATGGTCCTGTCCATTGGACCCTCAATGCGGCAAAGTTGGCCTGTACCTTTAGCAGAGAAACAGCCTCAAAGCCTCAAGTTTCCACCTCCGTGTGACTGTAGGGATGGTGTTCTTGGGGTCATAATCAGCATTTTTTGTCCTCCAAACACGGCAAGTCGAGTTCATGCCAAAGAGCTGAATTTTGGTCTCATCTGACCACTTTCTCCCAATCCTTCTCTGAATCATTTAGATGTTCATTGGGATGACTGTACATGGGCCATCTTGAGGAGGGGGACTCGCAATGTTTGGAGGAATAAAAAGGTTAACTATGACCCTAAGAACACCATCCCTACAGTCACACGGAGGTGGAAACTTGAGGCTTTGGGGCTGTATTTCTGATAAATGTACAGGCCTACTTTGCCGCATTAAGGGGCCAATGGATGGGGCCATATATTGTAAAATCTTGGATGGGAACCGTCTTCCCTCAGCCAGAACACTGAAGATGGGACATGAATGGGTCTTCCAGCATGACAATGACCCAAAACACACCACCAAGGTAACAAAGGAGTGGCTCAAGAAGAAGAAGCACATTAAGGTCGTGGAGTGGCCTAGCCAGTCTCCAGACCTTAATCCTGTAGAAAATGTATGGAGGGAGCTGAAACTTCGAGTTGCCAAGAGACAGCCAAGAAACCTTAATGCCACGTACACACGAGCGGACTTTACGGCGGACTTTGCCCGGCGGATTCTTCAACGTACTTTACGACAGACTTTGTGAATGAACGGACTTGCCTACACACAATCCACCAAAGTCCGTCGAATTGGTACGTGATGACGTACGACCGGACTAAAACAAGGAAGTTCATAGCCAGTAGCCAATAGCTGCCCTAGCGTGGCTTTTTAGTCCGTCGAACTAGCACACAGACGGCGGACTTTTCGACCGGACTCGATTTCAACGGATAAATTTTAAACAAGTTTCAAATCTAAGTCCGTCCAACTTTTGAACAAACAAAGTCCGCTGGAGCCCACACACATCGAATTGTCCGACGAAATCCAGTCCGCCGGGCAAAGTCCGCCGTAAAGTCCGCTCGTGTGTACGCGGCATAAGGATTTAGAGAAGATCTGTATAGAAGAGCGGACCAAAATCCCTCCTGAGATGTGTGCAAACCTGATCACCACCTACAAGAAACGTCTGACCTCTGTGATCGCCAACAAGGATTTCTCCACCAACTACTAAGTCATGTTTTGCTTGGGGATCAAATACTTATTTTACTCACTGAACTGCAACACAATTTATAACATTTTGTATTGTTTTTTTTTTTTTCTGGATTTTTGGTTGATATTCTGTCTCTATCATATAAAATACACCTATGATAAAAATTATAAACCCTTCATTTCTATGTAAGTGGAGCAAATCTACCCAAACTGCAGGGGAGCAAATCATTATTTTCCCCCCACTGTAGTTACCAAAAAAAAAAAATTTACCCCCCCCCCCGGTGATGAATTCTGCTCCAGAATGTACCAATCATCAGATGTGATGGCTGCATTAGTTTTTTTTCTTTTTTAGGCTTTCTTTTCATTGATCCAGCCAGTAAGTCTGTTTTTCTAAAGAACAAGTTCTCTTCCAGATGTATTAGTTTACAGGGATGAGACAAACCATTTTACCACGGACAGGGGCTGCTTACAGTGACCAGCTTTTATTTATATAAATGCTTTATTCCAGAAGAGGGGGGGGGGGGGGGGGAATCAGTTTGCTGTAACTGATTAGAAAGTGAGAGCTGGAGCTTGGCTTCAATTTTGTTAGTGTATCTAAATCTGCTAGTCCATCTAACACTCCCCTCCCCCTCCAGACTGACAGTGCTGCTGTACAAAAGGTGTCTGTGTTGCTCCTTCATCCAGAGTGGGGGGGAGGGGGGGGGGCGCTCTAATACTGGAGATGTGTTACTGGCCACATCACCAGGTGAATATGGAGGGGGGGAGGGGATACAAAAAAAAAAGAACTAGAGAAATTTGAAAACGAATGCAGCCGCCACATCTAAGGATTGGTAAAGCTGCAATATATCACATTTTTAGATTTGGGTTTTTATATTGCTTCATCTTTATTGCTAGGAGGCCAACAAACCCCCTCTGTGAAGTGACGGGTCCTCTTTATTGGAGACCTCTCGGACCTCTCGGACCTCTCGGACCTCTCGGACCTCTCTGGCCTCTCGGACCTCTCGGACCTCTCTGGCCTCTCGGACCTCTCTGGCCTCTCGGACCTCTCTGACCTCTCTGGCCTCTCTGACCTCTCTGACCTCTCTGACCTCTCTGGCCTCTCTGACCTCTCTGACCTCTCTGGCCTCTCTGACCTCTCGGGCCTCTCGGACCTCTCGGACCTCTCGGGCCTCTCTGACCTCTCTGACCTCTCGGACCTCTCTGACCTCTCGGACCTCTCGGACCTCTCTGACCTCTCGGACCTCTCTGACCTCTCTGGCCTCTCTGACCTCTCTGACCTCTCTGGCCTCTCTGACCTCTCTGACCTCTGACCTCTCGGGCCTCTCGGACCTCTCTGACCTCTCTGGCCTCTCGGACCTCTCTGGCCTCTCGGACCTCTCTGACCTCTCTGGCCTCTCGGACCTCTCTGGCCTCTCGGACCTCTCTGACCTCTCTGGCCTCTCGGACCTCTCTGACCTCTCTGACCTCTCTGACCTCTCTGGCCTCTCTGACCTCTCTGACCTCTCTGACCTCTCTGGCCTCTCTGACCTCTCTGACCTCTCGGGCCTCTCGGACCTCTCGGGCCTCTCTGACCTCTCGGACCTCTCTGACCTCTCTGGCCTCTCTGACCTCTCTGGCCTCTCTGACCTCTCTGACCTCTGACCTCTCGGGCCTCTCGGACCTCTCTGACCTCTCGGACCCCCTGATGTCTCCATTGATTTCCCCCCATTGGGATGAAGTATGGACTGTACTCAATTGGCTGTTTTCTCCGATCGAATCCTCAGGATCTGACAGAACTGATCACAGAAGAGCTCAGAGCTGAGCACTTCTGGGGTTCATTGATCACAGTGGGGATCCGGAAAAAGATGTGCCCCCCTCCCCCATCCTAAAAGTACGATGGATGTCCCGGAGCTCGCAGAGGTCACAGGGAAGTCGGGGATATTAATTATCAGAACGGACATCCTTCATAGATTTATTCTCTTTTTGTCAGGGAGAAGTTGAAGCTGAAGTAGAAGAAATGGGATTTGAACGATACACCATCTTCAGACCGGCGTGAGTATGGAAGGGAGAGCTGAGCTGCTTAGTCACAGCTGGGGGGGGGGGGGGAGCTGAGCTGCAGCATTTCTCATGGGAAGTGGGGTCTGCTGAGTCACTGCTGGGAGGGGGGAGCTGAGCTGCAGCATTTCTCATGGGAAGTGGGGTCTGCTGAGTCACTGCTGGGAGGGGGGAGCTGAGCTTCAGCATTTCTAATGGGAAGTGGGGTCTGCTGAGTCACTGCTGGGAGGGGGAGCTGAGCTGCAGCATTTCTAATGGGAAGAGGGGTCTGCTGAGTCACTGCTGGGAGGGGGGAGCTGAGCTGCAGCATTTCTCATGGGAAGTGGGGTCTACTGAGTCACCGCTGGGAGGGGGGAGCTGAGCTGCAGCATTTCTAATGGGAAGAGGGGTCTGCTGAGTCACCGCTGGGAGGGGGGAGCTGAGCTGCAGCATTTCTAATGGGAAGAGGGGTCTGCTGAGTCACTGCTGGGAAGGGAAAGCTGAGCTGCTGAGTCACTGATGGTAGGAGGGAGTTGAGCTGCTGAGACACATTGCAGGAGAAGCAAGGGGGAGTCACTGCTGGGAGAGGGAAATTGAATTGGTCTGTCACTGCTGGGGGGGGGAGGCTGAACTTCTGGGCCAGTGCTGGGTTGAGGGAGCTGAGTGGCCGAATCATTACTTGGAGGGGGGGGGGGGGGAACTGAGCTGCTAAGTCACTTTGGAGGAGAAGCATTGGGAAGTTAAGATGCCGAGTCATAGTTAGGAGGGGAAGCTGAGCTGCAGCATTTCTACTGGGAGGAGGGGTCTGCTGAATCGCTGCTGGGTGGGAGAGCTGGGCTGCTGAGACACTTTGGATAAGAAGCAAGGGGAGCTGAGCTGCTGAGTCACTGCTGGGAGGGGGAGCTGAGCTGCTGAGACACTTTGGATAAGAAGCAAGGGGGAGCTGAGCTGCTGAGTCACTGCTGGGAGGGGGAGCTGAGCTGCTGAGACACTTTGGATAAGAAGCAAGGGGGAGCTGAGCTGCTGAGTCACTGCCGGGAGGGGGAGCTGAGCTGTTGAGACACTTTGGATAAGAAGCAAGGGGGAGCTGGGCTGCTGAGTCACTGCTGGGAGGGGGAGCTGAGCTGCTGAGACGCTTTGGATAAGAAGCAAGGGGGGGGTCGGAGCTGCTGAGTCACTGCTGGGAGGGGGAAACTGAGCTGCTCCATTTTTACTGGGTAGAGCGGGGGAAACTGAGTTGCTCTGTCAATGCTGAGGGGAGGAGCTGAGCTTCTGGGTCAGTGCTGGGTTGAGGGAGCTGAGTGGCCGGATCATCACTTGGAGGGGGGAGCTGAGCTGCTGAGTCACTTTGGAGGAGAAGCATTGGGAAGTTTTCGCTGCTGAGTCACAGTTGGGAGGTGAAGCTGAGCTGCAGCATTTCTACTGGGAGGAGGGGTCTGCTGAATCGCTGCTGGGTGGGAGAGCTGAGCTGCTGGGACACTTTGGATAAGAAGCAAGGGGAGCTGAGCTGCTGAGTCACTGCTGGGAGGGGGAGCTGAGCTGCTGAGACACTTTGGATAAGAAGCAAGGGGGAGCTGAGCTGCTGAGTCACTGCTGGGAGGGGGAGCTGAGCTGCTGAGACACTTTGGATAAGAAGCAAGGGGGAGCTGAGCTGCTGAGTCACTGCTGGGAGGGGGAGCTGAGCTGTTGAGACCCTTTGGATAAGAAGCAAGGGGGAGCTGAGCTGCTGAGTCACTGCTGGGAGGGGGAGCTGAGCTGCTGAGACACTTTGGATAAAAAGCAAGGGGGAGCTGAGCTGCTGAGTCACTGCTGGGAGGGGGGAGCTGAGCTGCTGAGTCACTTGAGGGACTACAATGCTTCTGTTGTAAACTGGTAATGTCCATAGCCTGGCCACAGGTTCACATTACGAATTCAGCCTACCTTTAACCCAGCTGCCTTCTGCTCTTTGTACAGCGTACTTCTTTGTGACCGGCAAGAGTCCCGCCCAGCTGAGTGGTTTACGAGGAAGATGATGGTCCCC
Source organism: Lithobates septentrionalis (assembly GCA_037952835.1). Classification (NCBI taxonomy): domain Eukaryota; kingdom Metazoa; phylum Chordata; class Amphibia; order Anura; family Ranidae; genus Lithobates; species Lithobates septentrionalis. The sequence continues at coordinate 474,500 of JBBDGP010002335.1, forward strand.
ATCTCCTACATGTTTCCTACCGCATACTCTGTGCCCATCACCACCCTGGTGAAAGCCATGCTGAATAACGCCGTCATCCCGAGTGAGAAGAAGGTGGAGCTTCTGGAAAACAAAGCCATTCACAACCTGGGGAAACTGGGGGAAGACAAGAGCTAGAGGTCACGAGCGAGGGGGTTGTGGGTAGATCCACTGCCATCGACCACACTGAGGCATTATGGGTACTTGACTTGAGTGTAATAATGAGGAATAACTATAGCTGCACCAAAGGGATTATGGGTATAAGTCTAGTCAGGGTGACATTTTGGGATTATGGCTACACGTGGCCTCCTGGTGCTCTGGTGTTGACACCCTTTTATACAAGCTCCGCCCCTTGTGGCATGCACATGTGCTTATTGTTGGTAAGCACCATTGGTAAAACGTATGATCTTGCTTCTTTTAAATTGCACTCTCTTAAGGACAAAGGGAAAGAGGTGGCCTCATTATTGAACTGTAGTGAGTCTTCTGACTCCTCTACATTACTTCTGCTTTTATTTGCCAAGTTTGGCCCACAGATGCCCAGAGGTGAAACTAAATAAATAAATATTAGGGTTTCTGAATGTTGTGGCTTTGGTGCTACCCAGTGCCATGCCCAGTCCATGTTGCAGGGATGGCCAGGGTGGGGCCCATCCTGTCAGTGGTGATAAGGATCATTTTTTTTTTTTAAAGGGGAAGCACACTCTAAAACAAGAAGCATTTATTCATAGAAAGTACAGGCCGGCAACTCGACAGCTTCTCCATGGAAAATATTTATTTAAGCATTACAGCAATAACATCATCCAAAAACTCTGACGCGTTTCGGCCTTAGGCCTTCAACCTTTTGATGAAGGCCTAAGGCCGAAACACGTCAGCGTTTTTGGATGATGTTATTGCTGCAATGCTTAAATAAATATTTTCTATGGAGAAGCTGTCCAGTTGCCGGCCTGTACTTTCTATGGATCATTTGTGAGCTTAATTAGCCAGAGCACCGACTACTCTTCACACCAACTATACTATATAGCGGTAGAGCTTGGGTGAGTTTTTATCTCAAGAAGCATTTATTCTTTTTGCCCCCTGACTTACCTAACCCCCCCTCTACAGATGACTACTTACCTTGATCCAACGTTTTGTTTACATTGAGCGCCACAAGTCTTCACCACCCTGGACAACCCCTACGCGTTACGTCCTCATAGACTTCTCTGGGACTGTATTCGGTTGTCTTTGGCCTTTGGGACAGCTCTAGAGAAGTCTACAGGGCACTTGCTGGGCATTTTCAAGGTGCAGTCAGGACAGTGAAGACTGCTGGATGTAAGCAAACGCGGAGGAGCCGCAATCGGATGGAGGTAAGTGTGCATCTGTGAAGGGGGAGGGATGGGTTAGGTTGGGTCTGGGGGTGGGGGGGGGGGGGCAAAATGGAAAAATGCACTTTATTTTGAAGTGTACTTACCCTTTTAAGTGCTTTAAAAACATTTTGCTTTTTTTGCTGGTTTACATATCTCATCAGAGGGAAATCTGCCCCCGATCATTTATACCAAATATAACACTGAAGGGAAATGTCACCGGGGCGTCACCTGTGATCAGGAATGTTCTGTATTTTAATGCTGTGGACCCCGCCTGTCCAGACAGCGTGTCCGCCTGCTGACCGGGCACTATCCACAAGCAGCTTACCGTATATACTCAAGTATAAGCCGACCCGAATAGAAGCCGAGGCACCTAATTTTACCACAAAAAACTGGGAAAACTTATTGACTCGAGTATAAGCCTGGGGTGAGAAATGCACAGCTACTGTAAGTGGAAAAGAGGGTCAACAATGCCCATTTGCAGCCTCACTGTGCCCATTTGCAGCCTCGCTGTGCCCATTTGCAGCCATAGGTCCCCCGAACTTCAAACTCGGTAGTTAAGGGTTCCTAGATGCCCCCCTAGCTGCAGCCAAAATTTGGGGTCTCTGGACCCAAAGGGTCCTGAAATGACATTGCTGCAGACACAGTTGACCGCAATTGGGGCCCCAGTATCTCGGGGCCACTTGGTGCTAGGAACCCCAAATTTGGTGTGCAAAAACAACATATCCAAAGCTGGGGTTCCTAGCACCAAGTGGCCCTGAGATACGGGGCCCCAAAGTTGGTTCGGAAAATGTCAAGCACTTTTCTGCAGCAGAGAATGACATTTTCCGAACCGACTTAAGGGCCCCGTATCTCGGGGCCACTTGGTACTAGGAACCCCAAATTTGGTGTGCCAACCCAGTGGAACTAGCACTAAAACATATACAAAGATGGGGTTCCTAGCACCAAGTGGCCCCAAGATATGGGGCCCCAAAGTTGGTTCAGAAAATGTCAAGCACTTTTCTGCAGCAGAGAAAGACATTTTCTGAACCGAATTAAGGGCCCCGTATCTCGGGGCCACTTGGTACTAGAAACCCCAAATTTAGTGTGCCAACCCAGTGGAACTAGCACTACAACATATCCAAAGCTAGGGTTCCTAACACCAAGTGGTCCCGAGATATGGGGCCCCAAATTTGGTTTGGAAAATGTAAAGCACTTTTCTGCAGCAGAGGATGACAATTTCCGAACCAAACTTGGGGCCCCGTATCTTGGGGCCACTTAGTGCTAGGAACCCCAAATTTGGATATGTTGTAGTGCTAGTTCGCTTGGGTTTGCACGCCAAAGGGTTCCTAGCACTAAGTGGCCCCGAGATACGGGGCCCCAAAGTCGGTACAGAAAATGTCATTCTCTGCTGCAGAAAAGTGCTTGACTCGAGTATAAGCCGAGGGGGGCATTTTTAGCACAAAAAAATGTGCTGAAAACTCGGCTTATACTCCAGTATATACGGTAACTCTTCAGTAGGAGTGTAGAGGGGTTAGAACAGCTGTCAGGTTTGGCGCCCCCCCGTCGGGCAGATTCACCCTCTCTATTCGTCCTGGTGACTCTTATCACTGAAAGTGAAAAAAAAAAAAAAATAATTGCGGGTTGTCACCAGAACAGAAGATAGAGCAAATCTTCCAATGGGGACACTAGTTCTGGTGACTCCTCACTTTGGAGGCATTTCCTCTCACTTCCTGTTGCGGCTCGGGGGGGGACAGGAAGTGAAGGGAAATCTCCCCAGTGGGGGAAGCAGACGGGGGTTATAGCTCCTCCTTTCTCCATCCAAGACCAAAACATTTTGCCTTTCGGGTTCTATTGTAAAAGAACGAATGATTACAATCAGGAACGGTTCTTATTGTGTGCGGCCGACCGTCCTCACCCACCCGACGTGTGCCTTTTATTTTTATTATTTTTATTATTTTGACTTTGTGGTGTGAAGGGATTTCAGGAAGAATTAATTTTATTGTTTAGAATATAAGAATGTATAATAAATATGGAATGTATTTTTTTTCATTTTCTATTCTTGATTTTTATGCTCTAAAGGGATTGGAAGAAACGATTTTATTGTCAGAATATACGAATAAATTATATATGGAATTTATAACGTGGAAATAAAATAAACGCCTAAAATCCTTCAGTCTTGGAGTAAATTTATTGAGCAAAAATCCCCTCCTGAGCATTTCCACTGATAGGAGGAAATTCCACAACTCGGGATACTCGATCCCCCCGGGGTCTGTTTATAAAACATTCGTTGGACGAATGTCATGAACGTTCCTTCAAGCTGAGCTGAATGTCACCGCATGCTTTTGAATAGATTAAAGTGGTTGTAAACCCACCAATACAGCCAGCGAAGTTGACTGGCCTCAGGTGATGCACGGAGATGAAACAAATCCCCCTCCATAAGTTGTACCTGTTTTATCTGCAGTCTTCTCTTCTCTACAGCCGTTCAAAGTCCAGAATTTATACAGCTTGTCTGAGCTTTCAGAAAACGGGAGACGGGGAGCTGTTACACGGCGGAGCTCAGTGAGAGCTGATTGGAGGGACGGGACACCCCACCCCCTTCCACAGCACATGGGAACAGAGCTGAGGCTGTCAATCACAGGCTGTGTGCCTGGAGCTCCCTACCTTGTCACCATTTTTATCTCCTGGTGTCAGGACAATGTGACAGAAGTGACTCCTACTGATAGCAGAGGAAGGAGGCAGCAGACAGAAATTACACTTAAGAGCTCTGGGTTGAGACAAGTACACACTATAGAGCAGGGGTAGGCAACCTGGGGCCCTCCAGCTCCTGTGGAACTACATTTCCCATGAGGCATTGCAAGGCTGACAGTTACAATTACTCCCAGAGGCATGCTGGGACTTGTAGTTCTGCAACAGTTGGAGAGCCCCAGGTTGCCTCCCCCTGCTATACAGCAATTGTCTCCAAACTACAGCCGGGGGCCAGATGTGACCCTTTTCCTGCCTATATCCAGCCCTTGGGGCCCAGTTCCTCCCACTGACCCCAATGGTGGGGCACTATTCCTCCCACTGACCCCAATGGTGGGGCACTATTCCTCCCACTGACACCAATGATGGGGCACTATTCCTCCCACTGACACCAATGATGAGGCACTATTCCTTCCAGTGACACCAATGATGCAGCACTATTCCTCCCACTGATCCCAATGATGAGGCACTATTCCTCCCAAGGATGGGGCACTATTCCTCCCACTGACCCCAATGATGGGGTACTATTCCTCCCATTGACCCCAATGATGGGGCACTATTCCTCCCACTGACACCAATGATGGGGAACTATTCCTCCCGCTGACACCAATGATGGGGCACAATTCTTCCCACTGACACCAATGATGGGGCACTATTCCTCCCACTGATACCAATGATAGGACACTATTCCTCCCACTGACACCAATGATGTGGTACTATTCCTTCCACTGACACCAATGATGGGGCACTATTCCTCCCGCTGACACCAATGATGTGGCACTATTCCTTCCACTGACACCAATGATGGGGCACTATTCCTTCCACTGACACCAATGATGGGGCACTATTCCTCCCACTGACACCAATGATGGGGCACTTTTCCTCCCGCTGACCCCAATGATGGGACACTATTCCTCCCACTGATACCAATGATGGGGCACTATTCCTCCCACTGACACCAATGATGGGGCACTATTCCTCCCACTGACACCAATGATGGGGCACTATTCCTCCCACTGACACCAATGATGGGACACTATTCCTCCCACTGATACCAATGATGGGACACTATTCTTCCCACTGATACCAATGATGGGACACTATTCCTCCCACTGACACCAATGATGGGACACTATTCCTCCCACTGATACCAATGATGGGGCACTATTCCTCCCACTGACACCAATGATGGGGCACTATTCCTCCCACTGACACCAATGATGGGACACTATTCCTCCCACTGATACCAATGATGGGACACTATTCCTCCCACTGATACCAATGATGGGACACTATTCCTCCCACTGACACCAATGATGGGGCACTATTCCTCCCACTGACACCAATGATGGGGCACTATTCCTCCCACTGACACCAATGATGGGGCACTGTTTACTCTCATGGATGCCAAGGCATTTCCCACAAGGCATTGTTCATGTTTCATGTCTGTGGTTTACAACCACTTTAACTCCTGTATTACCAGCTCCATCTAGTGGTCAAAATGTGATATATTTTCTCATTGAGACATTTCAGAAAGCAATACTGCATTTTGGCCACTAGTTGGAGCTGGTGATACAAGAGTCAATCTGTTCAAAAACACAGTGAAATGTTCAGTCTGCACAAATGTTTAATAAATAGACCCCAATGTGTGTGTGTGTATACAAAAAAAAAAAATATATATATATATATATATATATATATATATATATATACACACAGTATCTCACACAAGTGAGTACACCCCTCACATCTTTGTAAATATTTTATTCTGTCTTTTCATGTGACAACACTGAAGAAATGACAATACATAAATACAGCGCTCACAGACATAGACCCATAATAGGTAAAAACCAAACGGTAAAGTCCATATAAACTGTAAAAGTGCTTCAAATCTGGTGTGCAAAAAATGCAGAAAATGATTCACATCTGGTGTACAAAAAGTGCAAAGAAAATATTGCAGAAGAATTTTCAGGCGTACCGAGACACCCCCACATGTGTCCCCACTCACCAGATTGCAACGACACCCAACTTTTCAGTCTGGGGGTCAGTACAGACTTATAACGATATCCAAAGGATGTCACAGGATGGCCGGTTCACGGATGAGATTTGATGATAAGTGATCCTTCAATGTTATTTCTCAACCATAAAAACCTGGTACCCCAAGGAAAAAAGAGGGATCAATAGTGAAGTACGCTAAGAACAAATATTTATTGCGCATAAAAAGTGCATCCTTACAGACGTAAGTTAAAAAAAACAGGCATGGGATTGGTAAGAGAATACAGCAAACGCCGTCACTGGCGTTCTTTCCACGAGACCCGAAATGACGCCAGCCGTGCCGGAAGTGCGTCGCCCTCCCACAGGGCGTCATCAAAGGACCTGATTTCCGATTGGGACTGATTGCCTTAAATCACAGAAGAGAGAATACGCTCCCCTTATTCCCACCAATCACATTGAGCGCAGCCGCCATTTTGTTGGTTGGGAAACAACTGTCGCCCATATGGATAGCACACTCCACATGAGAGACACAGATGCCATACCATTGGTTGGATAAACTTCAACATAACTTGACGTCAGTTCTGGTGACATGGTGAACAGATAAAGAACATGAAAACACTCAAACAAATTTAATAAATGAAAAATAAATGGGAACCAAAAAGAATAAATGAAAAAATTAAAAAATAAAGTTCCGGTTCCGGCGCCACATGGAGAGGAGGTAGCGAGCTTCAGCTCCCGCAGCGCCCCTCACAAATCTGCCTCTCAAGCCGGCTATTGCTCCGAGGAGACCCCCCATCACAGTGCTGACACACAGCGGGCCCCCCATGGATCGCTTTGTGGAGCGATCGTACGCGCGGGCGGTCACATCCACGATCCCCACCGGAGGAGACACAGCGGCGGACACAGCCAAGATGGCGACCGCCCCAGGCATGACGGAGCAGGCACACACGCAGCCACAGCCACAACCACCGCTCCCCTCAGCTCCTGACATACAAGGTACGGACCCTACCTCCCCTGCTGGAATTGCACAGGCTGTAGTCACGCTGCTGGGCCCCACTCTCACAGCTACAGTGGATGCAGCAGTCCATAGGGGATTAGAGCAGTTACATATTGACCTACAAGCACAGGCACAGAGAATCAATCAGGTAGAGGATAGGATTTCCTCCCTGGAAGATGAACTCACAGCCTCATCTGCAGCAGTAGCACGTCTCACAGCTGCTAATAGGGACATTTGGGACAAACTCGACGATTTGGAAAATCGCTCGAGAAGAAACAATTTACGCATCATTGGCCTGCCTGAATCGGTTTCCACGCCACAGTTGACCAATATCTGCGCAAAAATTATTCCAGAACAACTAGGCCTTCGCATTCCCTGCACCATTGAACGCGCGCACCGCATAGGTCAATTCTCAGAATCACGTGCCAAACCCCGCCACGTTATTGTAAAATACCTCAACTACGCAGACAAGAACGCCATCATGCAAAAGTTTCGTCGCTCACGGTCTTTAATGGTAGATGGCGCAAAACTCCTACTTTTTGCAGATTATTCCATAGAGGTAATGAAGCAGCGTAAAGCGTTTTCACCGATCTGCTCCAACCTTCACCATAACCAAATCCGGTTCTCTTTAGCCTATCCGGCTGTCCTCCGCATCCAAACACCTGAAGGAGAACACCTCACGTTCCATACCCCTGAGGAGGCGGAACACTTTCTCGCCACCAGAGGCACAGAAATGGAGCATAGCCACTTTGAAGAGAATTCACCATCATCATCACCATCGACAGCGAAGATACCACCTAAACAGCAACGCAGCCCCACAAAACCCCCATACAAGCGCAGCCGCTTTACTAACCAAGATGATCGCTCTGCAAATCGATGAAGGACTCCAGGAACTTTATCTAACCATCTACATTTCTTCGGACGGGTAATTTTACCCCTCATTGTCCCTGACCTGCCTTCTGCCCTTTTTACTTACTTTAATGTTAGCCTGTTTTAGTTGTAATGTTTTACACGGCTGCTATTATTTGTTAGCTAATGGTCCTGTTATTATGCCTCCAAGCCTGGCTTACCACTACCCACCGCCCACTTACTCTATCTACCTAAAAGGTTAATATAATCACTCAGGTGATCTCCATGGCCATAGACCCCTAACGGGGCAAACCATTTGATCAAGTCACCCCCTTATTTTTGCACCTCATTATCTTAATTGAGCCCTTTTTTTTGGCACAGATACAACCGGCACTTCCCCTAACCCCATACCCTATCCGACCCCTCCCCTCCCCCCCTCTCTTCCCCCTTTTCCCTCATCTCTTCCTCCCTTATCCCACTCCTCCTAGCCAAATTCATGCTCATATGTGAGGAGCTGGCGGGTCGCTGAGAGGCATTATGGGTAGTTGTATCCCATGTGGAAAAAAGTGAAGTACACTGTTTGTAGTTTGTTACGTTATAACCGTAATCCTGCTTTGTTGCAGCTCAATACTTATTGCTCTATACATTTGCAATTCATGTTTGCCCTATTAGTACCTTTTCTACTATGTGACCTACAGTTTTTGGGTGATTCCCGTACAGTCGGCACTGTACATGGCGGGAGGCTCCCTGATCATCCACCCTCATATAGCAACTATCATATCCAGCCATGTCCTCTTCTGCAGACGGGAATCACCTAAAATTTATATCATGGAATGTTAAGGGGCTCCGATCCCCAAATAAGCGAATGTCCATCCTCAGACACCTACGGCGTCTTCGGGCAGATGTGGCCCTATTACAGGAGACACATCTCTCCGCGGACGATTTATCACGCCTTCAAAAAATGTGGGTAGGTTCTGTATACGGGTCCCCTGCAGTGGGCCGCAAGGCCGGTATAGCTATTTTAATTCATAAAAACCTACAACACTCTGTCAGAGAAGTGAGGGCTGACACCTTAGGCCGCAAACTGACCTTGCATATGACCATAGGTGACAAAGCCGTAGCTATCACTAATATCTATGCTCCCAACTCTCCAGACACTTCATTCTTTCAGGACATGGTCCAATGGATTCTCACGGCCCCCGAGGTATTACATTTAGTGGGCGGGGACTTCAACTCTGCCATGTCCACGCTAGCAGACCGCACTTATCTCCCTAAGCAAACGACAAGACCCGGTCCCTCCCATACTCCGGACGCGACTCCCTTAGCACACTCTATTGAATCTATGCATTTTGTAGACATATGGCGCCTGACGCATCCGACTGACAGAGAATATACTTTCTTCTCGCCCCCACATAATACCTTCTCTCGTATAGACTATTTCTTTGTCTCCCCGGCCCTAGCATCTGTAATAAACACCCCAGTCATTTACGATGCCAGAATCTCAGACCACAGTCCCATAGCAGTCCATATGACACAACCCACACCCTCAACTCCTTCCCCTATCTGGCGTTTCCCTTCATATCTGGCGGATAATGAAGACTTCCGACAAGTCTTGCACCAAACATGGGAAGAATATATCACCACGAATGGAGCACATATCTCTGACCCAAACCTCTTCTGGGAAGCAGGCAAAGCTTTCCTACGGGGCAAAATTATCTCGTACACCGTACAATTTAAAAAACACACGCGACAACAACATATACAAGCAAGTGACTCCCTACGCCTAGCTCACGACAAGCTAACATTAGACCGCACCTTAGCTAATATACAGGAATGGAAACGGGCCAAGTGTGCCTTTGATCTCTGGGCAGAACAACACGAAGCTGCTAAAACCTCTTACTCCACCCTTCACTTTCACAAATTTGGCAACAAGGCAGGCAGAATGCTAGCCAGACTATGTTCAGGACCAAGACGTCCTACACATATCCCAACTCTGAGAAATGCTTCCGGCTCGTTGGTTACCTTACCTACCGAAGTCAGCAAATTACTTGCAGATTATTATACTGATCTGTACCGTGCAGACCCAACGGATCAACCTGCCGTAGAAGCTCTGCTTGACAAGATACGCCTGCCCAGGCTTCAAACGTCACACTTGGAGGCACTTAATGCGCCTATTACCTTAGAAGATATACAACACACGATCAAATCTATGGCCTCTGCTAAGGCTCCGGGTCCCGACGGGTACACCGCTGAATTCTTCAAATTAACCACTGACTTCATCCCCAACACACTGAAACATGTATATGCAGCCATGTGGGACGGAGGTCCCTACCTCCCCACAGGGACACAAGCTCATATTAAACTAATCTCCAAAAAAGGAAAGGATCCATTACTCCCAGGCTCCTATCGTCCAATCTCATTAATAAATGTAGACGTTAAAATCCTGTCTAAAATTATAGCATCACGTCTAGCTCTCTTACTTCCATCCCTCCTACACCCAGCCCAATCAGGCTTTGTCGCAGGACGATCAGCCACATTAAATATACGTAAGGTCTTAATGGCGCTAGAATACGCTAAAACACACCCCGACCAAGATGTAGCAATCATGTCCCTAGACGCCGAAAAAGCCTTTGACAATATTGGTTTTTCATGGCTTTTTACGGTAATGGAAAAATTCGGCTTTTCAGGTCAAATCACAAGATTCCTCGCACAAATGTACGCCTCACCAACGGCACGCCTTGTCACCCCGAATTTTATTTCGGACACCATCCCCTTAGCAAAAGGAACAAGACAGGGATGCCCCCTATCCCCCTTGTTATTCAACATTGCGATTGAACCCTTATCCAGAATCCTCAATTCAACCGAAGGGGTTAGTGGCATTACCTTGGGAAACCAAATACTCCGCTCTGCACTATTTGCGGACGATATTTTACTGTTCTCTACTGACCCCGTATCAGACTTTGATAGACTTAAACAAATATTTACGACCTTCCGACTCTGCTCAGGCTTTCGTATAAACTTTGATAAAAGTGAAATCCTAACACTACACCCTCGACTATCCACTAAATGGATACATTTATCCCCGCTGACTATTGCACCCCATCATATAACATACTTAGGAATACATATAGGCCGAGACCCATCTTCCTTATATGTACTTAATTATCCTCCCCTGGTGGCCAAAATTGTTAGGGAATTGGAGGCTTGGGGTGCCCTTCCCCTCTCGCTTTTTGGGAGAGCTCATCTTTTCAAAATGGTATCATTTGCACGCCTACTGTATCCTATGCAAACCATACCTCTACTACTGAGGCATTCAGACGTGCAGAAACTTCAGAGAGCTGTGACAGCTTTCCTGTGGTCTAGCAAAAAACCACGCATCGCACTCCAAAAACTATGTCTCCTGAAGAGCGAAGGTGGGGCGGGGCTCCCCAATATTCGTTTTTATAATTTAGCTTGCTTACTTAGACAGGGACTAGACTGGTTAACAGGAGGGTCCAAATACTCCAACTTTGCCCTAGAGGACTCTATGGCTTCTCCATACGACCTTGCAGGCATCCTCCACTCCAATCCTAACAACCTGCCGCACCACCTCAAAACCAGCGTCTTGTTCAGAGACACTGTCATCGCCTGGAGAGAGGTCAGAAAACTGCTTGGTCTGCCTTCTAGTATCTCGAAACATCTCAAAATACAAGGCAACCCCATGTTCCTACCTTCCACTTTACATAAAGCTTATACCCAATGGCAATCCAAAGGACTCATGAAAATAACCTCGTTATACCAAAACAATACAAGCAAGCTCAAATCATACCAAAACCTGATGCGGGAATTCTCCCTACCGCCAGCTCACAGCTTCTTCCATTACCAACTCACAAATTATCTGAAAACCTGCTGTGGTTCCAAGACTGATCCTTTTAAACCTTCCTTTATCGACAATCTATTGCAAAGCAAAGATTACTCTATCTCCAGCATCTATTCTCACCTCATCCAGCACCAGTCACGGAAATACCGCCTCACGCCTTTTCAAAAATGGTCTCAAATACTAGGAGATGAGGACCTACCCAACAAAATCCTTGAGGGATATAGACTCACCCGGAAACTTACGACCTCTGAAATATGGCGTGAAACTCAATTCAAGATTATCCATAGAGCATACTTCCCATTCCGTTACAACAAAGAGGACCCGTCTCAAGCTCTATGTCCATGGTGCCTACTGCAGCGTCCTACGCTGTTCCATAGGCTTTGGGAGTGCTCGGCTATTAACAGCTACTGGAACGATGTGATAGCCTACATTAATAAAATCTGCAATATCAAACTACATAGACACTGCTCACTATGCCTATTTAGCATCACCCCTCCAGCATCCTCCTCGTCCACATTGGGCTCTTCAAACATACCGCACTGGGCCCATATCTGCCTTCTTGTAGCCCGCAGGTCTATTATGTCCCACTGGATATCGACATCGCCGCCCAGTCTACCTGCGGTTATAAAAGCCTTGACTTCATTATTCTATATAGAAAGATTGGACCTCAAGTCAAATCTTCGCTTTACCCCACGATTTTTCAAACGCTGGAGAAGATTCCTGGAAGCCACATTTCCCCAACAGACCATCCATGACATAATGCACCCATTTAGATATACAGAATGGTACCTGACGAGAGACATCACCAACTCACTCGGCAAACTTAAAATTCCTCCGACCTCTGATCCTTCTTCATTTAAACCACCGTAAGCGGCCTACAATCACCTGAAGCTCCTTAGCATCCATCAACTTCAGCTATTACACTTCGGGACTATATTTACCCAAATAACGTGTTTCACCTAGACCATATTGTAGGTTATCTAGCTAGATAGACTCATAAGTCGCCTCCATTCCCTAAAAGGTACGAAAATGTAGGATCAACCTTTTTGGCAACTTATTGCCCAATGTTAGTGACAAGCTGGCAAATGTGAATTGCTTACCCCCCTCCCCCCCTCTCTCCCCTCCCCTTCCCCAGCGACCCCTATATATCTGTTTATGTTTGGATAGAACGTGCATTCTATATACAAAATAATTGTCTATATTCATGCCTTACAATTGTTCTGTACAATGTCTTCTATGAATATATTTTGAAAAAATCAATAAATATTTTTCAAAAAAAAAAATAAAATAAAATAAGAAAAAGAATAAGAAAAAATGTAAAATAAAGATAAAAATAATACAAATAAAAATAATTAAAAAAAATAAAATATATATATAATGAAAATGAACACGCCTATTCAGACCAAAAAAATTGTACAGATACATTAAAATATATTAAAAATTGGACAGAAAGCAATTAAGGTCTAATTCGATGTTTAACCCCCAAAGGGGTCATCGTCCTCAATCGATGAATCCACTGGGTATCCTTATGAGAGATGGCTCTCTTGAGGTTGCCTCCTCCCCAATGACCTTCAACTCTATCAATACCACAAAAGGTGAGCCCACTAGGATCCCTACCATGGAATAGCCTAAAGTGGTTGGACAGGCTGTGATGTTTAAAACCCTTTTCAATCCGGCTGACAGGTTCACGTAGATGGACCCCCAATGCTCTGGTAGCCCTACCCACCTACTGAAGTCCACAAGGACAAGACAGAAGATATGTGACGGGGGTGTCTCGGTACGCCTGAAAATTCTTCTGCAATATTTTCTTTGCACTTTTTGTACACCAGATGTGAATCATTTTTTGCATTTTTTACACACCAGATTTGAAGCACTTTTACAGTTTATATGGACTTTACATTTTGGTTTTTACCTATTATGGGTCCATGTTTGTGGGCGCGGTATTTATGTATTGTCACTGTGGTCAGGTGTTTAGCACTTTGGTGTCCGTTTATGAAGCAGTGAAATCTATTCACTGCTTCGTTCTCCGGCATTCACAGTGAAGATCTTTCTCCTCTGTGTGCCTGTTTATGAAGCTTTGTAGATCGCTTCACCTTTGGAGGAGTGAAGAGATCTACAAATGCTTCAAACAGTGGAGAACGTCTCCTGATACTGGAATCTCGTGAGACTTTACGAGATTACAGCACCAGATGTCAGTTTATCAAGCAGTGATAAATTATCACCGCTCAACGGCGTGGATTAATGTTAATAAAATAACGAGTCCCCCTACATTATACACATATGTATACACACACACACATTATATATACATGTATATACACACACATGATATATATATACATATACACATTATATGTATATGTATGTATACACATAAATATGACAGGGGGACATGCTTACAGTGTTGGGGGGTCTGAACGAGGCATAAGGAAGTTAAAAATCTTCCTCCTTCCCCCTCAGATCCCCCCAGATTTCCTCTTCACTTTCCTCTGAGCTGGTGAACCTGGGAGTGTGAATTCTGACTCAGATCGCCAGTGAAGCGGTGAGATCACCGCTTCATAAACTGGCCGTTACTGTGTCATCTATGAGGATTCTCCGTGTGTAGAGATAATAGGCGGGATAACAAGTTCAAACATGTTCTCCCCCGATTATCACTGCTTCATAAACTGTTTATGGACTGTGATCAGCGGCGATCCTGGGGATCACCGCTGATCACTGCTTCATAAACGGACACCTTTGTGTATAGCAGCTTCATTCATTTTTCTTCACCCCATTTTGCACGCCATTAGCGCAAAATGATATATTTAGATGATATTTTCACAACACTGAAGAAATGACACTTTGCTACAATGTAAAGTAGTGAGTGTCCAGCTTGTATAACAGTGTAAATTTACTGTCCCCTCAAAATAACTCAACACACAGCCATTAATGTCTAAACCGCTGGCAACAAAAGTCAGTACACCCCTAAGTGAAAATCTCCAAATTGGGCCCAAAGTGTCAATATTTTGTGTGACCACCATTATTTTCCAGCACTGCCTTAACCCTCTTGGGCATGGAGGTCACCAGAGCTTCACAGGTTGTCACTGGAGTCCTCTTCCCCTCCTCCATGATGACATCACAGAGCTGGTGGATGATGGAGACCTTGCGCTCCTCCACTTTCCATATGAGGATGTCCCACAGATGCTCAATAGGGTTTAGGTCTGGAGACATGCTTGGCCAGTCCATCACCTTTACCCTCAGCTTCTTTAGAAAGGCAGTGGTCATCTTGGAGGTGTGTTTGGGGTGGTTATCATGTTGGAATACTGCCCTGCGGCCCAGTCTCTGAAGGGAGGGGATCATGCTCTGCTTCAGTATGTCACAGTACATGTTGGCATTCATGGTTCCCTCAATGATCTGTAGCCCCCCAGTGCTGGCAGCACTCATGCAGCCCCAGACCATGACACTCCCACCACCATGCTTGACTGTAGACAAGACACACTTGTCTTTGTCCTCCTCACCTGGTTGCCCCCACACACGCTTGTCACCATCTGAACCAAATAAGTTTATCTTGGTCTCATCAGACCACAGGACATGGTTCCAGTAATCCATGTCCTTAGTCTGCTTGTCTTCAGCAAACTGTTTGCAGTCTTTCTTGTGCATCATCTTTAGAAGAGGCTTCCTTCTGGGACGACAGCCATGCAGACCAATTTGATGCAGTGTGCGGCGTATGGTCTGAGCACTGACAGGCTGACCCCCCACCCCTACAACCTCTGCAGCAATGCTGGCAGCACTCATATGTCTATTTCCCAAAGACAACCTCTGGATATGACGCTGAGCACGTGACCTCAACTTCTTTGGTGGACCATGGTGAGGCCTGTTCTGAGGGGAACGTGTCCTGTTATACCGCTGTATGGTCTTGGCCACCGTGCTGCAGCTCAGTTTCAGGGTCTTGGCAATCTTCTTGTAGCCTAGGCCAGTGATGGTGAACCTTGGCACCCCAGATGCTTTGGAACTACATTTCCAATGATGCTCAACTACAATTCAGAGTGCATGAGCATCATGGGAAATGTAGTTCCAAAGCATCTGGGGTGCCAAGGTTTGCCATCACTGGCCTAGGCCATCTTTATGTAGAGCAACAATTCTTTTTTTCAGATCCTCAGAGAGTTCTTTGCCATGAGGTGCCATGTTGAACTTCCAGTGACCAGTATGAGAGAGTGAGAGCGATAACACCAAATTTAACACACCTGCTCCCCATTCACACCTGAGACCTTGTAACACTAACGAGTCACATGACACCGGGGAGGGAAAATGGCTAATTGGGCCCAATTTGGACATTTTCACTTAGGGGTGTACTCACTTTTGTTGCCAGCAGTTTAGACATTATTGGCTGTGTGTTGAGTTATTTTGAGGGGACAGCAAATTTACACTGTTATACAAGCTGTACACTCACTACATTACATTGTAGACAAGTGTCATTTCTTCAGTGTTGTCACATGAAAAGATAGAAGAAAAGATTTACAAAAATGTGAGGGATGTAATTACTTTTGTCAGATACTGTGTATCCCGTAGTGTGTAGATGGTATAACTTTTGCGCAAACCAATCAATATACACTTATTGGGACTTTGTTTACCATAAATATGTAGCAGAATACATATTGACCTAAATTTATGAAGATTTTTTTTTAATTGGAAATAGTTTATAACAGGGGGTAAAAATATTGTTTTTTTTTTTTTTTTTTTTTTTTCAAAATGATGTTTTTTGTTTATAGCGCAAAAATTTAAAAAAACACAGAGGTGATCAAATACCACCAAAATAAAGTTCTATTTGTGGTGAAAAAAAAGGACATTGATTTTATTTGTGTACAGTGTCGTACAACCGTGCAATTGTCCCTTAAAATAATGCAGCGCAGCATCGCAAAAAAAAATGGCCTGGTCAGGAGGGGGGGGGGGTAAATCTTCCGGAGGTCAAGTGGTTAAACTGTATGACCTTTGGCTGTATTCAAATATTTTTTTTTAAGCATAAGGCTGGCCATACCTTATACCACCACATGCAGTCCAGTGCGTTTTTTTTTCTGCATCAAAAACGCATTGGATAGTAGGTTATATGGTTTTCAATGGCATAGTTCACACCAAAAAAGAACTTGCTGCATTTTTCCTGCACTGCACTGTACTGGAAAATGCACCAAAAACGCCCCAGATCCCTGTACAGTAAATAAAAATAAAAAAAAAACAGGAAAAAGGAAGAAAAAAATCCCCTGGAATGCATCCAGAAACACATACAAAACGCACACGAATTGGGCCAAAAACGCATTTAAAACGCGCATGCAGAACCGGATCTGGAGTGCGTTTTTGTGAACCGGCCCTCACAGTTTTTAATTTGGGTGTCCCCCTCTGTCACATTGTATCTCTCTGGTCGATGGAACGCTGGCCGGAAACTCTCCATGGCAACAAGGGAAGGGCGTTCTCTCCCCGCCCATGTGACTCAGTGGGCGTGTTCCCGGCGTTTCATCAGATTTGGTGACCCGTCAGAATTTGTAACAGGAAGTGACGTTCCGTCGCTCGCCATCTTGCTACACCCTGCACCTGTCCACAGTAAGGATACACTGAGAAGGGGGCAAGCGGGCATCTTGTTACACCCACCGGAGTTTTGCAGTTTACACTTATTTTTAACAGTAAATTGTAGTTATATAGTGAAATACAGTATTTGGAACTCCGTCTGAATGTTTAGATGTTGGATTTTAAAGGCAGCGAACTTCTGTCAGATTCGCAAACCTTTGAGATGAGCAGGGTTGCCGCTGCTTTTAAAATTGAACATCTAACCAGTCAGATGGGATTCTTAGTACTGTATTTCACTACATAGACTCACTTTACTGTTAAAAATAAGTGTAAAATGCAAAACTTCGGTGGGTGTAGAAAGATGCCCGCTTTACCTCTTCTCAGTGTATGACGAGTGCGGGGTGTAGCAAGATGGCAGCGACGGAACATCACTTCCTGTTACACATTCTGACGGGCCGCCTAATCTGATGAAACACCGGTGTTTCGTCAGATTAGGCGGCCCGTCAGAATGTGTAGCAGGAAGTGACGTTCCGTCACTCGCCATCTTGCTACACCCCGCACCCGTCCACAGTAAAGGATACACTGAGAAGGGGGAAAGCGGACATCTTGTTACACCCACCAGAGTTTTGCATTTTACACTTTTGTTTAACAGTAAACTGATACTATGTAGTAAAATACAGTACTTAGGATTCCGTCAGACTGCTTAGATGTTGATTTTTTAAAGCAGCGAACTTCTGTCAGATTAGCAAACCTGTGAGACGAGCAGGCTTGCCGCTGCTTTTAAAATTTAAAATCTAAACAGTCAGATGGAATTCTAAGTACTGTATTTCAGTATTTAA
This sequence comes from Lithobates septentrionalis, assembly GCA_037952835.1. Classification (NCBI taxonomy): domain Eukaryota; kingdom Metazoa; phylum Chordata; class Amphibia; order Anura; family Ranidae; genus Lithobates; species Lithobates septentrionalis. Next base: position 492,653 of record JBBDGP010002335.1, read on the forward strand.
ACTCACTTTACTGTTAAACATAAGTGTAAAATGCAAAATTCCGGTGGGTGGAACAAGATGTCCGCTTTCCCCCTTTCTCAGTGTGTCCTTACTACTATGGAAGAGTGCGGGGTAGTAGCAAGATGGCGGCGACGGGGACGTCACTTCCGTTACACATTCTGACGGGTCGCCAAAACTGATGGCTCTCGCCGGCCGGATCTTGATGGGCGGGGCCGCAGACTGTGACACCGGGAAGATGGCGCAGCGCAGGGAGACACGTGAGTGATGCGGCGCTGTGCTGGGAATTGTAGTTCCTCTGTCAGTTCTGCATCCCGGGTGTGACCTGTGATATCCTCCGGAGATCAGTGTAATGAGGGGGGGTCTGTCTGCAGGCAATGTCCAATAAGCTGCAAGGAGGATAAAATAACAAACAGCATTTTGCGTGCTTTTGATTGGATGATGGAAGTCAGCTGAGCTCAGGGGATCAGTTTGACTTTTTCTGGCACTTCTTGTTTAAAATCTGTATTTTTTTTTTTGCTAGAAAATTACTTAGAGCCCCCAAACTATATATATAATAATGCTTAGCAGAGGCCCTAGAGAATAAAATGACGGTCGTTGCAATATTTTATGTCACACAGTATTTGCGCGCCGGTTTTTCACACGTGATTTAAAACACTTTAATTATTAAAAAAAAAAATATATATATATATATATATATATATATATATATATATATATATATATATATATATATCCCATTTTTTTTGTATGATATGAAAAATAATGTTGTATCGAGTATCTAACATGTCACGCTTTTTCAAAATTTGCGCACGCTCGTGGAATGGCGACAAACTACGGTACTTAAAGCGGAGTTCCACCCAAAAGTGGAACTTCCGCTCGTTGTACTCCCTCCCTCCCCCCCGGTGCCATGTTTGGCATGTTTCGGGGGGGGGGGGGGGGGCAGAATACCCGTCTTTCACAGGTATCCTATTCCCACGTCCGGAAGCCTCAGCCGCGGGTCCTCCTCCCCCGCCGCCCGGCCAGTAGGAGAGAGTAGCGGAGCCTCGCGCATGCGCAGTAGGGTTCCCGGCGTGAAGCCGAAAGGCTACACCTCCCTTACGCGCAATGGGGGTGGCATGCACCCGACAGCCAATGGTAACATCAGCTGCGGTGCCGAAATCGCTGGACTCCAGGACAGGTAAGTGTCCGATCATTAGAAGTCAGCCGGTGCACTATGTGTACAGTATGTGCAGCTGATGGCTTTTAATTTTCGCAGCGGTGGGCGGAGCTCCGCTATTAATAATCTCCATAGACGACGCTTTTCCACTTCAGCTTCCGGAAGATTTACCCCCCCCCCCCCCTTTCCTGACCGGGCCATTTTTTTGGAGCTACGGCACTGCGTTACTTTAACTGACAATTGCGCGGTCGTGCAAAGCTGTAAACCAAATAAAATTGCCGTAATTTTTTTTCCCCCACAAACAGAGATTTCTTTTGGTGGTATTTCATCGCCTCTGCGGTTTTTATTTTTTTGCGTTATAAACATAAAAAGAGCGACAATTTTGAAAAACAAAAAAACAAAACACTTGTTCCTTTCTGCTATAAAACATAAAATAAAAAATTTCAAAAAATCGAATTTCTTCATAAATTTAGGCCAATAAGTATTCTGCTACATGTTTTCAGTTAAAAAAATCCCAATAAGCGTGTATTGATTGGTTTGAGCAAAATTTATCGCGTCTACAAACTACGGGATATTTTTAGGGACTTTTTTTTTTTTTTTTTACTAGTAATGGTGGCGATCAGCAATTTTTAATGGGACTTCCAACTCCAGTCCTCAAGGCGCCCTGACAGGTCATGTTTTCAGGATTTCCCGCAGTATATGTACGTGGGGGGCGGCCCTTAAGCGGTTAAACATTTTTACGGGTTACCAGATTAGAGTTACAGAGGAGGTCTAGGGCTAGAATTATCGCTCTCACTCTAATGATCGCGGTGATACTTCGCATGTGTGGTGCGAATACCGTTTACATATGTGTGCGTGACTTAAGTATGCGTTCACTTCTGCGCCGGTACCACTTGCATAGTATATATATATGTATTGCGGTCGGCAAGTTGTTAATTTATTTTGTCAATAAAGATACACTTGACTCCCCACCCTGATGGGACCCTCAGTTTTAGGGGGGGGGAAGGGGACCCGTCTCTGAGGTTTTATACATCTTTGAGATACTGGAGGTAAAATTTCTGTCTGTGTCCCCACTGGAGCGATTCTCCCTCACTTCCTGTCTCTGTGACACCTGCACAGCAATAAGTGGAATCCTTGTGACCAGGACAGGAAGACAAAGTGTCTCCACTGACAATGTATCTTTTTTTTTTTTTTTTTGTCCGTGTCTCCATTCCATAGCAGTGAATTTTCATCACTTCCTGTCCTGGCAGGAAGTCTCCCCAGTAGGGGACACAGATGGCACTAAAACCCCATAGACCCTCCCCCGACCGGAGGGAAGAAATGAACATTTTTGTAATCCATTGCAGATGAGGACGATTCGGATGACGCTCCAGAACTGGCAGACTGTGAGGATGAATACGGGGATGACGCCGCCTGGGATGACGATGACTCTGGACTGCAGCAAGACGTGCGCTGCCTGTTCTGTGAGAGGTACAACCCCCCCCCCCAATACTGGCTGATACCCCCCCCCCCCGATACTGGCTGATACCCCCCCAATACTGGCTGATACCCCCCTAATGCTGGCTGATACCCCCCCAATACTGGCTGATACCCCCCCCAATACTGGCTGATACCCCCCCCAATACTGGCTGATACCCCCCTAATACTGGCTGATACCCCCCCAATACTGGCTGATACCCCCCCCCCCAATACTGGCTGATACCCCCCCCCCAATACTGGCTGATACCCCCCCCAATACTGGCTGATCCCCCCCCCATACTGGATGATAACCCCTCAAAATACTGGATGATAACCCCTCAAAATACTGGATGATAACCCCCCAAAATACTGGATGATAACCCCCCAAATACTGGATGATACCCCCCCAATACTGGATGATAACCCCCCAAATACTGGATGATAACCCCCTGATACTGGCTGATACCCCCCCCCAATACTGGCTGATACCCCCCCCCAATACTGGCTGATACCCCCCCCCCCAATACTGGCTGATACCCCCCCAATACTGGCTGATACCCCCCCCAATACTGGATGATACCCCCCCCAAAACTGGATGATACCCCCCCAAAACTGGATGATACCCCCCCAAAACTGGATGATACCCCCCCAAAACTGGATGATACCCCCCCAAAACTGGATGATACCCCCCCAAAACTGGATGATACCCCCCCAAAACTGGATGATACCCCCCCAAAACTGGATGATGACCCCCCAAATACTGGATGATAACCCCCCCCAAATACTGGATAATACCCCCCTGATACTGGATGATATCCCGGGGGGCCTCCTGAAAATCTATTGTGGGCGGAGTTATGTGAGGAGGGTTAATTTTCACTGGTACCAATGTTGGGGGTTATTATTACACAAAAAAAAACTGCAGTAGGATCGACATTTTTTGGGTGTTGAGTTGTGAGAATGTGTTAGTATTGTGCGTCCTCTGGAGATGTTGGGGGGGGGGGGGCTCTATAATTGTCCAGTTGGTCATCACACCCCAACTAATGCTCTTGTCTTTTGTCTTGGATATCTCGTAGGATTTTCCATTCACCAGAGGAGACTTTCCGTCATTGCCAGGAGCTTCACCACTTCACCATCGGGCATTTCATGTCCGCACACGGTACGGGCCGCTCTATAGCGGGGGAGGGGTTGTATCTCTGACATCACATTACGGAATATTACTGTCCAGTGATTTGTATCTTCCATGAAGCTCGGACCTCTCTACTCTCCATAAGGAAAAGGATGAAGGTTCCTTTCCAGCAGCCGGCAGGTTGTCATGTTGTCACCAACTCCGAGTCCTCTCAGTGGTTGCAATTCCTGCATCCTGGTGGGCAGGCAGCTTGTTTACTGTTTGGAATATAACAGCCGGACCACCTCACTGATCATCAAGTCATCTCTCATCAGCTATAAAACATTGCCAGGGACCAGCAACTTCCCATTAGAGATGAGCTCCGCCCTCCTCCAAAGTTATCTTTGTCTGAATGTTTAAAGTGCGGTTCTCTTTTTTAAACCACTTGCCCACCGCACTAAAGACAATATACAGTTACAGCGCGGCTCTCCAGTTCAGTTCCAGGAGGGCAAGCCGAACGTCTCCATGAGAATGTGCTCCACACACGTCCCCCTGGGGGTACATATCAGGACGTGTCTGTGATCACTGTGTCCCTTGGAGAGGGCAGATCGGGGTAAAGGGCCAATCACAGCTGGGCACATGTAAACGGTGTTGCCAGTTGTTGGCCCTCCTTTCCTCACACAGAGACAATGCGGGAGAGAAGGAGAGCCAATCAGACAGGGCACAGTGAGCACAGAATGTACACTGATAATCAGTGCCCATCAATTCAGGTTATCAGTGCCGCCTCATCAGTGCCTCTTAGTGCAGTTTATCAGTGCCACCTCATCAGTGCCCCTTAGTGCAAGTCATCAGTGCCGCCTCATCGGTGCCCATCAATTCAGGTTATCAATGCCACCTCATCAGTGCCCCTTAGTGCAAGTCATCAGTGCCGCCTCATCAGTGCCCATCAATTCAGGTTCTCAATGCCGCCTCATCAGTGCCCCTTAGTGCAAGTCATCAGTGCCGCCTCATCAGTGCCCATCAATTCAGGTTATCAATGCCGCCTCATCAGTGCCCCTTAGTGCAAGTCATCAGTGCCGCCTCATCAGTGCCCATCAATTCAGGTTATCAATGCCGCCTCATCAGTGCCCATTAGTGCAGTTTATCAGTGCCACCTTATCAGTGCCCATTAGTGCAGGTTATCAATGCCGCCTCATCAGTGCCCATCAATTCAGTTTATCAGTGCCGCCTCATCAGTGCCCATCAATTCAGTTTATCAGTGCCACCTCATCAGTGCCTCTTAGTGCCAGTCATCAATGCCGCCTCATCAGTGCCCATCAATGCCTATCAATAACACCTCATTAGTGCCCATCAATGCCTATCAGTACTGCCTCATCAGGTTATCAGTGCCACCTCATCAGCGCCCATCAGTGAAGAGGAAAAAACTACTTATTTGCGAAATTTTTCAACAGAAACTAAGAAAAACTTTTTCTTTTTTTCAACATTTTTGGTATGTTTTTCATTTATTTAGCAAAGAATAAAACCCCGGTGATGATTAAATACCACCAAACGGGTCACTGATGATTTTCATTGCCCTTATATGGTAACCTTCCCACAGGCAGTCCGTGTCATTGGCCAAATATGGGCATGTGTCGCCAGCATCCCGCCGCTTTGTTTACGTGTCTCTCTGCTCTCCTTCTCCCATACACTCATTCTGGAGCGGAGGATAGAAAAAAAGTCCCTGCACCTTTCCAAAAAACGCATTTTAGGAAACGGCATAGATGTGAACAGGAAATAATGCTACATGGATTGTGGCACATTTAACTACTTTCCAACCGCAAGTGCGGGCCGGCTACACAGAATCGTGTGTGTGTGTGTGTGTGTATATATGTATATATGTATGTATGTGTATATATATATATATATATATATATATATATATATATATATATATATATATATGTATATGTATGTATGTATGTATGTGTGTGTATATGTGTGTAATGCTGCATTTCTGGGTAGGGGGCATGCACCCACCCGTCTGTGCTGTCAGTGGCCCCCAGCACATGTCGATCACCGGTTCCAGGCCAATTATTTATGCATATTATTAGCACTGATCATTGTGTTAGTGTCACTGGAGATGTCAGTGACAGTTAGCCAGCTCACAAAAAGCGTCAGTTAGTGTCAGCTTGCCCGCTGTCCCGGTATAAGTCGCTGATCGCAGCCATGACTAGTATAAAAAAAAAAAACTAAACAAAAACTCCAGTATATATCCCATAGTTTTGTAAGCGTTATAACTTTTGCGCAAACCAATCAATATGTGCTTATTGGGATTTTTTCTTTTACCAAAAATATGTAGCAGAGTACATATCGGCCTAAATTGATGAAGAAATTACGTTTTTTTTTTCAATTTTTTATTGAATATGTTTTATAGCAGATCGTAAGAAATATAGTTTTTTTTTTTTCAAAATTGTCGTCTTATTTTTGTTTATAATGCAAAAAATAAAAACTGTAAGAGGTGATCAAATACCACCAAAAGAAAGCTCTATTTGTGGGGGAAAAAAGGACGTCAATTTTGTTTGTGTACAACGTCGCACGACCGCACAATTGTCAGTTAAAATAACGCAGTGCCGAAACGCAAAAAAAAAGAATGGCCTGATCATGAAGGGGGGTAAAACGTTCTGCAGCTGAAGAGGTTAGGCACATCTGCAAATGCACTAAAAATGCATAGATGTGAACCTAGCCTAACAGAGAGGATGATTCCCTCCCAGAGTGAACACAACAATAAAAACCTGACAGAGGTTCCAGCCCTTCCCCATCCTCCATCTTTGTTTACATCCAGCGGGCCAAAGTCTTCACTGTCCCGGCCGCGCCTGCAGGTTACAACTCCATGGACTTCTATAGGACTGCCGCCAATCCTCTCAGGTCTCAGGACTCAGCCCTATAGAAGTCTATGGAGTACTCATGTGCAGGCCCGGCCAGGACAGTGAGACTTTCGCCGCTGGATGTAAACAAACGGCCGGAGGCCGTGGCGGTCAGATCGAGGTAAGTATGCATCTTTTGGGGTGGGGGGTTGGGTTGAAGGGCAAAAAGAGTCCCCCCCCACCCCCCCAGAGTTTTTTTCTCTTCTTGTTGTGTTCCCATCTGATGCTTCCATTTTCCATAGACATCATCTATCTATCAGTCCCGGGAATGTTCATCTTTATTCTCTGTTGCAGGTCTGGACTTCTACGGCTACATAAAGTTCATTAATTTTGTTCGATCGACGGTAAGTATGTATTATTACCGACACAGTAAGAGACCCCCAATCGTTTGTTATATATCGGGACTTTTTATATGTGAAGTTTAACCCTTTCGCTGCCGGACCTTTTTTTTTTTTGAGGGGGTGGGCAATGTGTCACCCGCCGTGTCCACCAGACACGGCCTATGACAGGCCACTGTACCGGCCCGGTGCCATGTGACTGCTGTGGCCAATCACAACAGATCACATGACAGTTGTACACAATAAAAGGCTTTGGTCATTGTTTACTGTTGTGATGAGCTCTGTGATTGGTCACAGGCATCACATGGTATAGTAAGAGCCAATCGCAGCCCATTTGTACCACGTGATTAACTGTGGCCAATCACAATCGTAAACACCGAATGAGTAGTTTTCATTTAGAAAAAATGGTTGTTTATACTGTTTGTAAGTCACAGTTATAAGCAACCATACAGTAAGGGGAAAAAAAAGTATTTGATCCCCTTCTGTTTTGTATGTTTGCCCCACTGACAAAGAAATGATCCGTCTATAATTTTAATGGTCGGTTTATTTTAACGGTGAGAGAATAACAACAAAAATATCCAGAAAAACACGTTTCAAAAAAGTGATATATTGATTTGCATTTTAATAAGTGGAATAAGTATTTGATCCCCTATCAATCCGCAAGATTTCTGGCTCCCAGGTGTCTTCTATACAGGTAACGAGCTGAGATTAGGAGCACTCTCTTAAAGGGAGTGCTCCTAATCTTGTTACCTGTATAGAAGTCACCTGTCCGCAGAAGCAATCAGATTCCAATCTCTCCACCATGGCCAAGACCAAAGAGCTGTCCAAGGATGTCGGGGAGAAGATTGTAGAGCTACACAAGGCTGGAATGGGCTACAAGACCATCGCCAAGCAGATTGGTGAGAGGGTGACAACAGTTGGTGCGATTTATTTGCAAATGGAAGAAACACAAAATAACTGTCAATCTCCCTCAGTCTGGGGCTCCATGGAAGATCTCACCTCGTGGAGTTTCAATGATGATAACGGTGAGGAATCAGCCCAGAACTACACGGGAGAATCTTGTCAATGATCTCAGCTGGGACCATAGTCACCAAGATAACAATCGGTAACACTTCGCCGTGAAGGACTGAAATCCTGCAGCGCTGGCAAGGTCCCCCTGCTCAGGAAAACACATGTACAGGTCCGTCTGAAGACTACTAATGAACATCTGAATGGTTCAGAGGAGAACTGGGGGAAAGTGTTGTGGTCAGATGAGACCAAAATCGAGCTCTTTGGCATCAACCCAACTCGCCGTGTTTGGAGGAGGAGGAGGAATGCTGCCTATGACCCCAAGAACACCATCCCCCACCGTCATACATGGAGGTGGAAACAAAAAGGGGTCATTTGGAGGGTATTTGTCCTGTCCGGGCGTTTCAGGGCCTCAAGTAATGAGTTGGTACATCAGGATTGATCAATTTCTCGATATATACCATGCTGGTGGGAAGGGGTTATTTATTGGTAACGGTGAATGTTGACCTGTGTGCGTTACATTTGAAGTATCCGGGAAATCGGTTCATTTTTGTAACATTTTCCATCCGGATCTTTCCTCCTCTCCTCAGAACTGTACAGCCGACAGTCTGCAGAACATCGGCAGCCCGAAGCCTTGGGATCAGGATGGCTTCTTCAAGCCGGTGATTGAGGACGACTTGCTGCTGCAGTACGGTGAGGAAGCAGACGTGTCATTTTCTTTGGTTTTGTGGGATCCAAAAATTGTGACTAAATAGACATCACAGCAAACACCAAAATTTAATATGAAAACTGATCTTGGTTTGATCTGATGCTTTGTAGGGAGAGGAGAGGTCTGGGGTCTAATGAACCCCAGATCTCTCCATTAAGAGGCCCAAGGAATGTTGTTCATCCCTTGTGATAGCAATAAAGTTAATTTAATAAAAAAATAAAGTTACTGTGCAAGAGCAGGGCCGGTGTCGTTAGTCTTCCTGAGGGCCATGCAGGTGACTGGATCAGAGAGCGGACTCGCTGGACTCAGCAGCTACATTCAGAGACATGATGCCCATACCTCCTCCGCTGACATCGTGCCCGCCTCCTCCGCCTCTCCAGCCATGCCCGTCTCCTCCGCTGACATCGTGTCCGCCTCTTCAGCCATGCCCGCCTCCGCTGACAGCGTGCCCGCCTCCGCCTCTCCAGCCATGCCCGCCTCCTCCGCTGATATCATGCCCGCTTCTCCAGCCATGCCCGCCTCTTCCGCTGACATCGTGCCCACCTCCTCCGCCGACATCGTGCCCGCCTCCTCCGCTGACATCGTGTCCGCCTCTTCAGCCATACCCATCTCCTCTGCTGACATCGTGCCCGCCTCCTCTGCTGATCTTGTGCCCGCCTCCTCCGCTGACATCGTGTCCACCTCTTCAGCCATGCCCGCCTCCTCCGCTGACATTGTGCCCGCCTCCTCCGCTGACATCGTGTCCACCTCTCCAGCCATGCCCGCCTCCTCTGCTGACATCGTGCCCGCCTCCTCTGCTGATCTTGTGCCCGCCTCCTCCGCTGACATCGTGTCCGCCTCTCCAGCCATGCCCGCCTCCTCCGCTGACATCGTGCCCGCCTCTCCAGCCATGCCTGCCTCCTCCACCTCTCCAGCCATGCCCGCCTCCTTCGCCTCTCCAGCCATGCCTGCCTCCTCCGCTGACATCGTGCCTGCCTCCTCCGCCTCTCCAGCCATGCCCGCCTCCTCCGCCTCTCCAGCCATGCCCACCTCCTCCACTGACATCGTGCCCGCCTCCTCCACCTCTCCAGCCATGCCCACCTCTTTCGCTGACCTTGTGCCCACCTCCTTCGCTGGCATCGTGCCCACTTCTCCAGCCATGCCCGCCTCCTCCACTGACATTGTGCCCGCATCCTCTGCTGACCTTGTGCCCGCCTCCTCTGCTGACCTTGTGCCCGCCTCCTCTGCTGACCTTGTGCCCGCCTCCTCTGCTGACCTTGTGCCCGCCTCCTCTGCTGACCTTGTGCCCGCCTCCTCTGCTGACCTTGTGCCGCCTCCTCTGCTGACCTTGTGCCCGCCTCCTCTGCTGACCTTGTGCCCGCCTCCTCTGCTGACCTTGTGCCCGCCTCCTCTGCTGACCTTGTGCCCGCCTCCTCTGCTGACCTTGTGCCCGCCTCCTCTGCTGACCTTGTGCCCGCCTCCTCTGCTGACCTTGTGCCCGCCTCCTCTGCTGACCTTGTGCCCGCCTCTTCCGCTGACAGTGTGCCCGACTCCTCTGCCTCTCCAGCCATGCCCGCCTCCTCCGCTGACATCGTGCCTGCTTCTCCAACCATGCCCGCCTCCTCTGCTGACCTTGTGCCTGCCTCTTCCGTCTCTCCAACCATGCCCGCCTCCTCTGCTGACCTTGTGCCTGCCTCCTCCGCTTCTCCAGCCATGCCCGCCTTCTCCACTGACATTGTGCCTACCTCTCCAACCATGCCTGCCTCCTCTGCTGACATTGTGCCCGCCTCCTCTGCTGACATTGTGCCCGCCTCCTCTGCTGACATTGTGCCCGCCTCCTCTGCTGACATTGTGCCCGCCTCCTCTGCTGACCTTGTGCCCGCCTCCTCTGCTGACCTTGTGCCCGCCTCTTCTGCTGACCTTGTGCCCGCCTCCTCTGCTGACCTTGTGCCCGCCTCCTCTGCTGACCTTGTGCCCGCCTCCTCTGCTGACCTTGTGCCCGCCTCCTCTGCTGACCTTGTGCCCGCCTCCTCTGCTGACCTTGTGCCCGCCTCCTCCACTGACCTTGTGCCCCGCCTCCTCCGCTGACCTTGTGCCCGCCTCTTCCGCTGACAGTGTGCCCGCCTCCTCTGCCTCTCCAGCCATGCCCGCCTCCTCCGCTGACATCGTGCCTGCTTCTCCAACCATGCCCACCTCCTCTGCTGACCTTGTGCCTGCCTCTTCCGTCTCTCCAACCATGCCCGCCTCCTCTGCTGACCTTGTGCCTGCCTCCTCCGCTTCTCCAGCCATGCCCGCCTTCTCTGCTGACATTGTGCCTGCCTCTCCAACCATGCCCGCCTCCTCTGCTGACATTGTGCCCGCCTCCTCTGCTGACATTGTGCCCGCCTCCTCTGCTGACATTGTGCCCGCCTCCTCTGCTGACATTGTGCCTGCCTCCTCTGCTGGCATTGTGCCCGCCTCCTCTGCTGACATTGTGCCCGCCTCCTCTGCTGACATTGTGCCCGCCTCCTCTGCTGACATTGTGCCCGCCTCCTCTGCTGACATTGTGCCCGCCTCCTCTGCTGATCTTGTGCCCGCCTCCTCCGCTGACATAGTGTCCACCTCTTCAGCTATGCCCGCCTCCTCCGCTGACATTGTGCCCGCCTCCTCCGCTGACATCGTGTCCACCTCTCCAGCCATGCCCGCCTCCTCTGCTGACATCGTGCCCGCCTCCTCTGCTGATCTTGTGCCCGCCTCCTCCGCTGACATCGTGTCCGCCTCTCCAGCCATGCCCACCTCCTCCGCTGACATCGTGCCCGCCTCTCCAGCCATGCCTGCCTCCTCCACCTCTCCAGCCATGCCCGCCTCCTTCGCCTCTCCAGCCATGCCTGCCTCCTCCGCTGACATCGTGCCTGCCTCCTCCGCCTCTCCAGCCATGCCCGCCTCCTCCGCCTCTCCAGCCATGCCCACCTCCTCCACTGACATCGTGCCCGCCTCCTCCACCTCTCCAGCCATGCCCACCTCTTTCGCTGACCTTGTGCCCACCTCCTTCGCTGGCATCGTGCCCACTTCTCCAGCCATGCCCGCCTCCTCCACTGACATTGTGCCCGCATCCTCTGCTGACCTTGTGCCCGCCTCCTCTGCTGACCTTGTGCCCGCCTCCTCTGCTGACCTTGTGCCCGCCTCCTCTGCTGACCTTGTGCCCGCCTCCTCTGCTGACCTTGTGCCCGCCTCCTCTGCTGACCTTGTGCCCGCCTCCTCTGCTGACCTTGTGCCCGCCTCCTCTGCTGACCTTGTGCCCGCCTCCTCTGCTGACCTTGTGCCCGCCTCCTCTGCTGACCTTGTGCCCACCTCCTCTGCTGACCTTGTGCCCGCCTCTTCCGCTGACAGTGTGCCCGACTCCTCTGCCTCTCCAGCCATGCCCGCCTCCTCCGCTGACATCGTGCCTGCTTCTCCAACCATGCCCGCCTCCTCTGCTGACCTTGTGCCTGCCTCTTCCGTCTCTCCAACCATGCCCGCCTCCTCTGCTGACCTTGTGCCTGCCTCCTCCGCTTCTCCAGCCATGCCCGCCTTCTCCGCTGACATTGTGCCTACCTCTCCAACCATGCCTGCCTCCTCTGCTGACATTGTGCCCGCCTCCTCTGCTGACATTGTGCCCGCCCTTCTCTGCTGACATTGTGCCCGCCCTTCTCTGCTGACATTGTGCCCGCCTCCTCTGCTGACATTGTGCCCGCCTCCTCTGCTGACCTTGTGCCCGCCTCCTCTGCTGACCTTGTGCCCGCCTCTTCTGCTGACCTTGTGCCCGCCTCCTCTGCTGACCTTGTGCCCGCCTCCTCTGCTGACCTTGTGCCCGCCTCCTCTGCTGACCTTGTGCCCGCCTCCTCCACTGACCTTGTGCCCACCTCCTCCGCTGACCTTGTGCCCGCCTCTTCCGCTGACAGTGTGCCCGCCTCCTCTGCCTCTCCAGCCATGCCCGCCTCCTCCGCTGACATCATGCCTGCTTCTCCAACCATGCCCACCTCCTCTGCTGACCTTGTGCCTGCCTCTTCCGTCTCTCCAACCATGCCCGCCTCCTCTGCTGACCTTGTGCCTGCCTCCTCCGCTTCTCCAGCCATGCCCGCCTTCTCTGCTGACATTGTGCCTGCCTCTCCAACCATGCCCGCCTCCTCTGCTGACATTGTGCCCGCCTCCTCTGCTGACATTGTGCCCGCCTCCTCTGCTGACATTGTGCCTGCCTCCTCTGCTGGCATTGTGCCCGCCTCCTCTGACATTGTGCCCGCCTCCTCTGCTGACATTGTGCCCGCCTCCTCTGCTGACATTGTGCCCGCCTCCTCTGCTGACATTGTGCCCGCCTCCTCTGCTGACATTGTGCCCGCCTCCTCTGCTGACATTGTGCCCGCCTCCTCTGCTGACATTGTGCCCGCCTCCTCTGCTGACATTGTGCCCGCCTCCTCTGCTGACATTGTGCCCGCCTCCTCTGCTGACATTGTGCCCCGCCTCCTCTGCTGACATTGTGCCCGCCTCCTCTGCTGACATTGTGCCCGCCTCCTCTGCTGACATTGTGCCCGCCTCCTCTGCTGACATTGTGCCCCGCCTCCTCTGCTGACATTGTGCCCGCCTCCTCTGCTGACATTGTGCCCGCCTCCTCTGCTGACATTGTGCCCGCCTCCTCTGCTGACATTGTGCCCGCCTCCTCTGCTGACATTGTGCCCGCCTCCTCTGCTGACATTGTGCCCGCCTCCTCTGCTGACATTGTGCCCGCCTCCTCTGCTGACATTGTGCCCGCCTCCTCTGCTGACATTGTGCCCGCCTCCTCTGCTGACATTGTGCCCGCCTCCTCTGCTGACATTGTGCCCGCCTCCTCTGCTGACATTGTGCCCGCCTCCTCTGCTGACATTGTGCCCGCCTCCTCTGCTGACATTGTGCCCGCCTCCTCTGCTGACATTGTGCCCGCCTCCTCCGCTGACATTGTGCCCGCCTCCTCCGCCTCTCCAGCCATGCCCGCCTCCTCCGCTGACATCGTGCCTGCCTCTCCAGCCATGCCTACCTCCTCCGCCTCTCCAGCTGTGCCCGCCTCTTCCGCCATGCCCGCCTCCTCCGCTGACCCCGTGCCCGCCTACTTTGCCTCTCCAGCTGTGCCCTCCTCCGCTAACCTCCTGCTTCCCTCTTCACTTGTGCCCTCCTCCTTCGCTAACCTCGTGCCTGCCTTTTCAGCTGCGCCCCCCTCCTCCGCTGACCTCGCTTGGGAAAGCATCAGCTCAAACCAACCTCAGTTTGATCCAATACTTTTAAGGGCAGAGGAGAGATCTGGGCTCTAATAGAACCCAGATCTCTCAGTAAAGATTACCTGTCGCTGCCCATGCTTTCACAAATGATCTTGTTCCTGCCATGTATTAGCAATAATGTTGGTAAAAAAAAAAAAATTAGAAAGAGAATGTAAAAAAAAAAAAAAATAAAAAAATAAAATACATTTTGTTGTTCATCCCTTGTAATAGCAATAACGTTTATAAAAAAAAAATGAAAGCTACAATGTAAGAAAAATTCGTTTTTTAGATTAAATAAATAATAATAAAAAGCAAATTACAGCGCCCTCCCCCTGTGCTTATGCGCCAATGTGAACTCATAAGTCCTGCTCACGCATATGTAAACGGTGATCGCACTACATGTGAGGGATCATCGCGAACCTCAGAGCGATAATTCTACCACCAGATCTCCTCTCTAACTCTAAACTGATAACCTGTAAAAATTATTAAAATGTCGCCTATGGAGAATTTTAAGTACCGCAATTTGGGGCCATTCCATGGACGTATGCAATCTTAAAGCCTGACATGTTTGGTATCTTTTTACTCAGCGTAACATCATCTTTTACATTTTACCAAAATAGAATTCATATTATTGTGGTTGTGTGCAATAAAATTCATTAAAGTGTATTCTTTGAAAAAAAACGCTGTGCAAATACCGCGTCACATAAAAAAATTGCAAAACCCACCATTTTATTCTATAGGACCACTGCAAAAAAAAAAAAAAATGTTTGTGTATATGTATGTATGTATGTATGTATGTATATATGTATGTGTGTGTGTGTGTATATATGTGTGTATATATATATATGTATATATATATATATATATATATATATATGTGTATATATATATATGTGTATATATATATATATATATATATATATATATATATATATATATATATATATGTGTAGTATATATAATATATATATATATATATATGTTTAGGAGTTCTAGTAATTTTCTAGCAAATTTTTTTTAGATTTTTACATGTAGGTGAGAAGTGTTAGATTTGGGCCCAGTAGGAGCTTAGTACTTTACATTACATTTAAATTCTGTATAATCAGCTCCATCTAGTGGCCAAAATTCGGTATAGTTTTCTGAAATATCAATATCAAATGAGCCCCGAATTTTCCACTTCCTAATAAGTGATTAAACAGTACTGACTGGCATATTCAAGGCTTTGTTTATCTTTTTATATCCTTTACCATCTTTATAAAATTTCAGTACCTTGTTATGCAGGTCTTTTGACTGTTCTTTTCTACCTCCTCATGGCTCAGTGTCTAGCCTGCTTAGGGCATCCAAGTGAAGGCTAACAAACTCATTGACTATTTATACACAGACACTAATTGTGATTTAAAAAGCCACAAAATGTGGCAAATTAACCTTTTTTATTGCCATTTTAACCTGTGTGTGCCACCTTCTGTGTCTGTACCAAGGCCAAACATTCCAGGGTATGTAAACTTTTCATCAGGGCCATTTGGGTGATTTCTGTTATTATGATTTAAAAAAGATACAAAAAACATGTGATAATAAATGGCTTCATGTGACCACTATCCTTAAGTTTTTTTACAATTTTTTGCCATGATCAGTAAAACTTTCAATATTAATGCCAAAATTTCACAATTTCTGCCAGGGTATGCAAAGTTTTGAGCTCAACTGTGTGTGTGTGTGTGTATGTGTGTATATATATATATATATAATATATATAGCACCCTGCCGGTGTCCTGTAGAATACGGCCCCCCGTTAAAAAAAATGCCTCTGATGGGTCTGCGCATTGCGCAGTACGCAATGTTGATCAGCTGGTGTGACGTCAACACAGCGCATGCGCAGATCGTCCAAGGCATTATCTGTCAATCTGCAAAGAGTGGAGGGAGAACGTACTCCTCGGATTCTGCCTCGCTGTTGCAGGGCAGGTTTTCCATGCGTGTTGAACGGCAGGCTTTGTCTGCTTCTAAGGAGGGGTTGCCACACACGGAAAACCCTGCCCTTCAACAGCGAGGTAGAATCCGAGGAGTACGTCCTCCCTCCGCTCTTTGCAGATCGACGGATAACGCCTCGGACGATCTGCGCATGCGCTGTGTTGACGTCGCGCCAGCTGATCAACATATCGGCTGGAGTGACGCTGCGTACTGCGCATGCGCAGACCCATCGGAGGTATTTTTTTCAACGGGAGGCCGCATTCTACAGGACACCGGCAGGGTGCTAGATATACAGATGAGCTCATTAGCCTGTTGATGGGCGGGGGAGGGGGAGGTAGGAATGGGGGAAGGCAAAGTATAAGCAGAATAAACTTTTTTACTTGAAAGAAGCAGTGAAGTAGAGTTGTGTTTTTGTAGTATTGATGTTTTTGTTTCTCTCCTGGTTGATGTGGTAGATGTGGAGAACATGGACTGTGATAGCGGCGGGGCTCTGGACACAAACACCGAACCATCCGCCCACCTCCGACTCCGGGAGGCAGAGAGCCGGGCGCAGGCAGCCGAGGAGAGATTGGCCAACGCTCTGGAAGAGCTCCAGAAAATGAGGTTTGTGTTCAGAGGAAGATTTCAAAAGATCTAAAGGAGATTTCCCCGAAATGTGGCCAGCTTGGGTGTTAAAGAGGACCTGTCACCTTTAATGGATAATCTATTACATATCAGAAACATAAGCATTTAAGATTTAGATTTTAGAATCCTGCATCCCTCTCTCATTTCCTGCTTTCTTTTCCTTTGCTCTCCCCTTCCTTCTTTTCTTTCTGGTTCTTTTCCTTTTCCTTATCCTGTCCATTTCTTTCCATTTGCCATTTGTTTCCCATTCCTTGCCTGCCTTTTCTTTTTTTTCCCCTTTCTTTTGCTTCCTTCTCCCCCCCCCCTTTTCCTTTCTTTCCCTTTTTTCTTCATTCTTTCCCTTTCTTCCTTTCACCCTCCTTCCCTTTTACTCCTTTCCTTCCCATTCATTGCAATTCCTTCCCTTCCCTCTCCCCCCCCCCCCCCCCCTCATCTCCCTCTTTCCCTTTTCCCTTCCCATTCATTGCACTTTCCCCCTCCCCCCTTCTCCCTCCTTCCCTTTTTCTCCTTTCCTTGCTATTAGCTGGTACTCTATTTTTGGGGACAGCAAACAAACCACCCAGCCCTGCCCCCCCCCCCCCCCCCGCCAATCAGCGAACAAACTGCCCCCATCTGTCGCTTGCCCATCAGCCCCCACACTTACCCCATCCAGGACATGGGCAGTTTCCACCTGCGTCTCCTCCTCAGCGTCTCCCACCCTGCTCCCAGCCAATACCATCACTTCTCCTCTTGGCCAATGGGGTCTTATGGGGGCTTCCTGATTGGTCGCGAAGAGAATCTGGAAGACAGTAGTGAATATTAATTAGCTATTGTCACACAACTGGGTGGGCTTTTCCTTTTCCTTTCCTTTCCTTTCCTTACCTTCTTCTTCCTCCTTTTCTTTCTTTTCGTTTCCTTCCCTTTCTTCTCCTTTTTCTTCCCTTTCTTTTCATTTCTTTCCATTTTTTTCCTTTCCTTCCCTCATCTTCTTCTCCCTCCTTCCATTTCATCTTACACCTTCTCTTTTTTTTTCTCCTTTCCTTTTCTTTCTTCTCCTTTCTTCTCCTTTATTCCCTCCTTCTCTTTCTTTTAATTTCCTTCCATTTTTCTCCTTTCCTCATCCCCCTTCTTCTCCTCTATTTCTTCTCCCTCCCTCCTTCCCTTTCCCCTTCTTCTCACTTCCTTCCCTTTTCACTTCCTTCCTTTTTTATCCATCCTTCCTTCCTTCCTTTTATCCATCCTTCCTTCCTTCCTTTTATCCTTCCTTCCTTCCTTCCTTCCTTCCATCCTTCCTTCCTTCCGTTTATCCTTCCATCCTTCCTTCCTTCCTTCCTTCCTTTTATCCATCCTTCCTTCCATCCTTCCTTCCTTCCTTCCTTCCTTCCTTCCTTCCTTCCTTCCTTCCTTCCTTCCTTCCTTCCATCCTTCCATCCTTCCTTCCTTTTATCCTTCCTTCCTTCCCTCCTTTTATCTTTCCATCCCTCCTTCCTTCCTTCCTTCCTTCCCTCCTTTTATCCTTCCATCCCTCCTTCCTTCCTTCCTTCCTTCCTTCCCTCCTTTTATCCTTCCATCCCTCCTTCCTTCCTTCCTTCCTTCCTTCTCTTTCTCAAAGAATTGACTCCAAAGCCAGAAGAATTTTTACACTGACTGAGATCAGTTGATGATAAAAACGGGTGAGCTGCGGATTATCTGGCTGGAAAATGAAGGCCCCATTCACACACATGTGCGACTTGGGACTGCAAAGTCACACAACAAGTTGCACCCCATGATTTCCAATGAGTGCCATTCATATCTGTGCGACTTTAACGTAGTCCCTGCACTACTTTGGTCCCCCTTTGAATGTGACTTGAGGTCCGTAGACCTCCAAGATACAGGCATTGCTTCAAGTCGCAGCAAAATCGTGCGACTTTCAGATCACACAAATGTGAAAGGGGGCCTGAAGGAAAAAGTGAATTTAGTGCAGTGTTGCTCTTCTGTGAACTCCCAGTACTGATCCCTCGCCGTGTACTGACCGTGTCACCAGATGCCGGTCCTGATCTCAGCATACTTCATATTGGGATCCATTACATGAGTACTACCCTGTGCTTCCTCCACAACCACATGGAATGGAGAGACGAGACAAAATGTTCCTTATCGGGGATATACACTCACCGGCCACTTTATTAGGTACACCTGTTCAGTCGCTCAGGAACACAAATTTCTAATCAGCCAATCACATGGCAGCAACTCAATGCATTTAGGCACCTAGATGCGGTGAAGACGACTCACTGAAGTTTAAACCAAGCATCAGAATGGGGAAGAAAGGGGATTGAAGGGACGTTTTCTTTGAACGTGGAATGGCTGTTGGTGGCAGGCGGGCTGGTCTGAGTATTTCTGGGGATTTTCACACACAACCATCTCTCAGGTTTACAGAGAATGGTGGAAAAAGAGAAAATATCCAGTGAGCGGCAGTTGTGTGGAGGAAAATGCCTTGTTGGTGTCAGAGGAGAATGGGCAGACTGGTTCCAGATGATAGAAAGACAACAGTAACTCAAATAACCTCTCGTTACACCCAAGGTATACAGAATACCATCTCTGAACACACAATACATCCAACCTTGAAGCAGATGGGCTACAGCAGCAGAAGATCACACCGGGTGCCACTCCTGTCAGCTAAGAACAGGAAACTGAGGCTACAATTGGCACAGGATCACCAACATTGGACAATAGAAGATTGGAGAAACGTTGCCTGGTCTGATGAGTCTGGATTTCAGCTGCGACATTCAGATGGTGGGGTCAGAATTTGGCGCATGGATCCATCCTGCCTTGTATCACCGGTTCAGGCTGGTGGTGGGGGTGTAATGGTGTGGGGGATGGGGTATCACCGGTTCAGGCTGGTGGTGGGGGGTGTAATGGTGGGGGGGATGGGATATCACTGGTTCAGGCTGGTGGTGGGGGTGTAATGGTGTGGGGGATGGGGTATCACCGGTTCAGGCTGGTGGTGGGGGTGTAATGGTGTGGGGGGGATATTTCCTTGGCACACTTTGGACCCCTTAGTACCAATTGATCATGGTTTATACACCACAACCTACCTGAGTATTGTTGCTGACCATGTCCATCCCTTTATGACTACAGTGTCCCCATCTTCTGATGGCTCCTTCCAGCAGGATAATGCACCATGTCACAAATCTCCAATCATCTCACCACTGGACAATGAGGTCCCTGTCCTCCAATGGCCTCCACACTCACCACATCTCATCCAACAGAGCACCTTTGGGATGTGGTGGAACGGGAGATTGGCATCATGGATGTGCAGCTGACAAATCTGCAGCAACTGGGTGATGTTATCATGTCACTATGGAGAAAAATCTCTGAGGAATGTTTCCAACACCTTGTTGTATCTATGCCACCAAGAATGAAGGCAAAAGAGGGTCCAACCCGGGACTAGCAAGTGTGTGCATAATAAAGTGGCTGGTGAGTGTATAACCGGGACATGCAGGCACGTTATTCTACACGCCATGGCACATTTATTCCGTGTGGCTGGTGAGTGTATGTTGCTCTTACACTGTACTGTGCAGACTGCTGACAGCCTGAATATAAGCAAAGCAATGTTTATGGGGCCCGGGGCTTGCAATGGCAATGCTGAGAGCACAGCTAAAGGGGGGTTACATTTCCATAATGGGTAATCACTCCTGAACATATTAAAGAAGCTAAAGGCAAAAGGGGGTCCAACCCGCTACTAGCAAGGTGTACCTAATAAAGTGGCCGGTGAGTGTATAAAAAACTACCATTAAAACATAAAAATTTTATTACATCCCTAAAAGACATAAAAACAAAAAGTAACAAGTATAAAATTGAAGCCAATATAACCTATACAAGGTTTACTTAATCATCAAAAATGGCTCCCAATGTTTAAGGGGATGGGGGGGGGGGGGACACACACAGACAAACCCCCCTAAATCACAAGATAAATGAGCTATGGGGGGAACAATAGTGGACTCAGGCATAGCCACACCCCCAATCTTATTTCAGCAACTATTTGTGGAACAAACAATGGAGAAGGATGTCACACTGTTGTCTCAATTAACATTGCCGGGTGTTACCGAGGGAGACCACTAGGGGGCCCCATGAATTGTAGTTGCAAGGATTCCTTTTTTTTCTTTCTTTCTTTCTTTCTTTCTTTCTTTCTTTCTTTCTTTCTTTCTTTCTTTCTTTCTTTCTTTCTTTCTTTCTTTCTTTCTTTCTTTCTTTCTTTCTTTCTTTCTTTCTTTCTTTCTCTTTCTTTCTTTCTTTCTTTCTTTCTTTCTTTCTTTCTCTTTCCTTCTCTTTCTTTCTTTCTTTCTTTCTTTCTTTCTTTCTTTCTTTTCTTTCTTTCTTTCTTTCTTTCTTTCTCTCTTTCTCTCTTTCTCTCTTTCTTTCTTCTCTCTCTTTCTCTCTTTCTTTCTTTCTTTCTTTCTCTTTCCTTCTCTTTCTTTCTTTCTTTCTTTCTCTTTCCTTCTCTTTCTTTCTTTCTTTCTTTCTTTCTTTCTTTCTTTCTTTCTTTCTTTCTTTCTTTCCTCTCTTCCCTTCTGTTCATCCAGTCTTCCTTCCCTTCCCCCAGTCCTCAGTGCAGGCCGTACATTACTCAATTTTTGTTGTTCAATTTCTTTTTAGATTTCCCTTCAACTATGTAGTGCGAGGTGCTGCCTGATTGCCTACAAAATGAAAGTATTAAAGCGGAACTTCGGTCATATTTTATCTTTCTATCTATTAAATCTTCTGCCCTTGTTGTTGTTGTTTCAACTTTGGATAGTAAAACATTTTTTTTTTTTCTGCCAGTAAATCCCTTATACAGCCCACTTCCTGTTTCTTGTCTGGTCATTAGCCTAGGCCAGTGATGGTGAATCTTGGCACCCCAGATGTTTTGGAACAACATTTCCCATGATGCTCTTGCACTCTGCAGTCTAGTTGAGCATCATGGGAAATGTAGTTCTCCAAAACACCTGGGGGTTCCGAGGTTCACCATCACTGGCCTAGGATTATGACATCATGCACAGCTCTCTCTCTTACTCTGGTGAGAGTTTGCCAGGAAGGGAGGGGGGGTGAGTCATAAAAGGGCCAATGAAAGCTGCAGAGCCGGAGGTGAAC